>WBNM01013084.1:18204-47697 GCA_013399055.1 Ramphastos sulfuratus | reverse complement strand
CTTCTATCCCCTGTGCTCAGTTCCATCCCACGTGCACACTTCTATCCCATGTGCACATTTCTATCCCCTGTGCTCACTTCCATCCCACGTGCACACTTCTATCCTATGTGCACACTTCCATCCCACGTGCACACTTCTATCCCCTGTGCACACTTCCATCCCACGTGCACACTTCTATCCCCTGTGCACACTTCTATCCCCTGTGCACACTTCCATCCCACGTGCACACTTCCATCAGCCTTTCAGGCTCTTGGCTCTCCTCTGTAATTCAGAGTGGTGCTCAGCCTCTGCTTGCCATTCTTCTCTGGTCCTTGAAGGGGAGGACCATGGCTGAGGGGCCCCTGGGGGAGTGTGGGGCAGGCAGGGGAGTCCGAGGAGGGGATGCCTGTGAGACTAAGGCCTGCAGTTCCTCTTCATTCCCCTTTTATCTGCCCGTGTGCTGTGGCAGCCCAGCCCCTGCTTTCCCCCCGCTCCACTCGGTGTGCGCAGCGACTCATCTGCGAGCACAAATTACCTTGCTAAAGTATTCTTAGGAGAAATAATTAGCCACAAGCACCTCCTCTGCAGCCTCCTGTATGTGCCTCGGGGGACTGGGGCGCTTGACATAAATCATTTAGTCCCCAGCCCTAGCACACACCTTTCCCAAAGGACTCCATAATTGGCAAAGTAGTTGCCAGTCGGGTTTAAAGTGATTTGAAATTGTTTTCCATACAGCCTGGCTGATAGCTAAAGGTTTCTCCCTTTCCTCAAGCATGAGTTACAGGGACATGATTGAATGTAACCCTTTATTCAGCTCAAGCTGTGATTCTGATACAGTATAGACAATATCAATTCCCCTGAGCTCTCTGAGGCCACCTCAATGGTCCATTTAAGTCCAATTCAATTAGGCTCACTATAGTTCTTAGGCTTTCTTAGGTAGGTTTGCAGCAGCCTTGGGGTTTGAATGTGAGAACAGTATTCAGCCAGGAGTTTTAAATTAGGTCTCAGGTGTCATCATTCTAAATGAATTATTACAGTGGTGTGTTCGTGCCATTACAGGTAAGGTTATGTTAGCATCTCCACTCAGCCATATTAATGCACCCAGGGCTGGAACTTGGTATGTAAGGTCCTTGCCTTACAGTGGCTTTTGTAACCCACTTCTCAAAACAAGCAGGCTGCTGGGCACTGAGCTGTACTTCAAATGCATGTAAATAGATTGCTCCCTTTCAGCTTCTGACTGGCTGTCAGCAGGGTGGTGTAGGAGATGCTGTCACACTCATGGGAGGCTGCAGTGAGGTGGGGGTTGGGCTCTTCTCTCGAGGGTTAGGGGATAGGACAAGAGGAAATGGCTTGAAATTGTGCCAGGGGAGGTTTAAGGTGGAGATCAGGAAAAAATTCTTTGCTGCATGAGTTCCAGGCACTGGAAGAGGCTGCCCAGGGAGGTGGCAGGGTCCCTACCCCTGGAGGTGTTCAACAGACCTGTGGACATGGCACTGTGGGATATGGTTTAATGGTCATGGAGGTTTGGGTTGATGGTTGGACTGGATGATCTTAGAGGGCTTTTCCAGCCCAAACAATTCCATGACTCTGAAAGGGTCCCTGCCTGGCTCACCATCACTAGGGCAAACAGGTGGGCACTGGGGAAAGGAGTGCTGGGATGTGCAAAATGCTGGGAGAAGGACTAGAGTCTGCTGCCCTGCTCATGCTGCCTTCCAGTCTTTGGGTTTAACTAGGCTGGAGGGTGCAAGTCCTCAGGGAAGGTGAGCAGTCAGTGGTGCAGCAAACATCCTTACATATCCCTAAAGGAGATCTGGACATGCTGGAATGTGTCTAGAGAAGGGCCACGAGGATGAGCAGAGGGCTGGAGAACCTCTGCTATGGAGACAGGCTGAGAGAGTTGGGGATGTGCAGTCTGGAGAGGAGAAGGCTCCAAGGAGACCTTATTGTGGCCTTACAGTATCTGAAGGGGACTACAACAAAGCTGGGGAGGGACTTTTTAGGCTGTCAGGTAGCGATAGGATCAGGGGGAATGAAGCAAAACTAGAAGTGGGTGGATTCAGATAGGATGTTAGGAAGAAGTTCTTCCCCATGAGGGTGGTGAGAGCCTGGCACAGGTTGCCCACAGAGGTGGTGGAAGCCTCATCCCTGGAGGTGTTTAAGGCCAGGCTGGATGTGGCTCTGAGCAGCCTGCTCTAGTGTGAGGTGTCCCTGCCCATGGCAGGGGGGTTGGAGCTGGATGATCCTCGGGGGCCCTTCCAGCCCTGACAATTCTGTGCCAACATCACTTCCATTATTTTACTCTGGTCCCCTCTAGTGGCTCCAGCAGACAGTGAGACCCCATCCTTGGGCCATCACTGGGAAACAGGCTGGAACAGGACAAAACACAGCTCTGCTGGAGCTGAACAGAGAAGGGACAGAGAATATTGCACAGTGGGGAGCTGAGGAACAAGACAATCTGGTGCCCTTTACATAGTTTTCCTGCCAAGCCTCTTGGACCCAAACCTCCTGAGACCCACATCACACTTCCTAGAAGAGCATCCAAGTCCTCACAGCCCCAGCCTTTTCCTGCTGCTTTTATCCCAGAAAATTCACTTAGTCCCTTTCTGTTCAGATTTGCTCTGCCCTACCCCTACACCCCTGGGAGGAACATGCCAATATTTTGGCTGTGTTATGTAGGGGAATAGTCAGAAGAAAAGACTCAAAATCTCTTTCCTCCACTCTCTGTCATATCTTTGCTAGGGCAGACTGTAGCCCTAAGATCCTTCCAAGATCAAATAAATGCCTCCAGGAAGAAAGGATCAAAGGAGGGAAAAGCTTAAGAAGTCATTAGCCTGGGTATTTCCTTGTGTCAGAGTGGCCCATCGAGATTCAGGCAGCCTCCTGGGTTACAAAAATTAAGGGGCAAAGCATCCCATAGGCCCCCAGGTGAGGGAAAGCATCTGCAGGGCACATCCACACAGACAGGATTCACTTTTCCCTTCTCCCATCCATCTAGAAAAGAATCAGATCCTAGCCAGGGGCCAGGGAGTCTTTGCAAGATTCACAGCAAGTCAGGCCTGGCACAGTGAGCTGAGGGCCCCACGCTGCCAGGCACCTCCCTGCCTCTGCTGCCCGCCACAGCCAGGCTCCATTTCTGGGGACCACCAAGACATGAGGCAGGGAAGGTCACAGCTTCTCCAAAGCACTCAGGAGCCACACTGAGAAATGGCTCAGGTGTGCCTAGAGCTGAGCTGGGATGTCCTGACCAGGAGCTTTCCCGTGGGACTAACACCAACTGGGGGTTGCCTGCGCTGCACACAGGTTATGTCTGAACCAACCCTGGGAGGTCACCTGCCAGGGGCTGGATCCTCTCCAGCCTTTTCTCTGTACCTGTCTCTAGTCATGGGAATTCAGCAATTCTTTTTCTTTTAGCTGGCTTCACTTTTTCAGTCTTACATTTTGTTTCCTCACTCTTCTGTGGCATCCTCCTCACTCCTTTAAATACTGCTACTGTCAAAGTACATTCAAGGTCTCTCATAGGACTGTCTCTGTCCCAAGGGGGTTAGATACAAATGACTTTGAAGTTAGTCACATATTTAGATGTTTTACTGGGTCAAGATTCCAGGAAAGAGAATGTGCAAGAAGAAAAGACAAACATCTCCTAAGGAGCAATGTGGCTTTCAGCACACCAGGATGTGGATTTCCAGGTACTGGAACAGCCTGTGCCCTCCTCAAGTTTGGTTTCAGAGATTCATCTCTACAGACCTCTTCTCCTACCATTTAATTACCTCTAGAAATACTTCTGGAATCTTTTGCATCAGCTGGACAATAATGATCTAGCAGGNGGCTCCCATTGCCCTCTAAGCCACCAGGGCACATTGCTGCCCATGGATGTTCTCCCCCAGCACTGCCAGGTCCCTCTCCACAGGGCTGCTCTCCAGCAGTCACCTCCCAACCTGTACTGCTGCAGTTTATTCTTCCTCCCCAGGGGCAGGACTCTGCACTTGTCCTTGTTGAGCCTCATTTGGCTTTGTTTGGGACAAATTTCTGCTACCTCATTTCTTTGTGCTTTGTGGCAACTGCAGTTTTGCAGGCCATGTGCTAGGCAGCTGAGGAGCCTCTGCACCAGACCTCAGCCCAAAGCCAGCAGTCCAGGGAAGCTCTTTCTGTCCTCAATCCAAACCCAGCAGTCCAGGGAAGCTCTTTTTGTCTCCAACCCAGACCCAGCAGTCCAGGGAAGCTCTTTTTTTCTCCAACCCAAACCCAGCAGTCCAGGGAAGCTCTTTCTGTCCTCAACCCAAACCTAGTAGTCCAGGAAAGCTCTTTCTGTTGTGTAACTCAGCCAATTTCATCTGTTTCCTTCCAGTTTTGATAAGGACCAGACTCAGGTCTGTTTAGACTAGATTAGAGTTAGGCACTGATTGGAGTCAATCTTAAAGGTCTTTTCCAACCAAAAGCATTCTGTGACTCTACCTCAAACAGCACACAGCAGCAGCAGGGCACAGCCCCAGAGCTTACACAATGTGGCACCCATAGCAGCCCTGCCCCACAGCTGCAGCACCCATAGGGCCCCTTTGCATAGAATCATAGAATCATAGAATCATAGAATGGGAAGGTTGGAAGGGACCTAAAAGATCAACCAGTTCCAACCCCTGCTATAGGCAGGGACACCTCCCACTAGAACAGGTCACTGACAGTTCAAACCCATTCCTCCTCCTGTCATTGCAAGACCTTGTCAATAGTCCATCCCCACCCTTCCTGGAGCCCCCTTCAGATCCTGCAAGGCCACTCCAAGCTCTCCTGGAAGCCTTCTCCTCTCCAGGCTGCAGAGCCCCAACTCTCTCAGCCTGTCCTCACAGCAGAGCTGCTGCAGCCCTCTCAGCATCTTGGTGGCCTCCTCTGCACTGGCTCCAACACTTCCATGTCCTTCCTGTGCTGGGGGCTCCAGAACTGCACACAGGACTGCAGCTGGGGTCTGAGGAGAGCAGAGCAAAGGGGCACAATCCCCTCCCTTGCCCTGCTGCCCACACTGCTCTTGCTGCAGCCCAGCACACAGTTGCTGTCTGGGCTGCATGAACACTGCAGGCTCAGGTTGAGCTTTTCAGCACCCCAGACCCCCAGGGCCTGTTCCTCAGGGCTGCTCTCAGCCATTCCCCATCCAGCCTGAAGCTGTGCTTGGGATTGTGCCTGACCAGCTGCAGGACCTTCCACTTGGCCTTGTTGAATGCCATGAGGTTGGCCTGGGCACAGCTCTGCAGCCTGTCCAGGTCCCTCTGGATGGATCCCTGCCCTGTAGCAAGTGACTGTGCCACACAGCTTGGTGCCAGCTGCACACTTGCTGAGGCTGCACTGATTCCTCTGTCCATGGCACTGACAAAGATGTCAAACAGCACTGGTGCCAATGCTAAAGGCAGCTCGGAGCAGCTGGAAGCAGCAGAGCCCACAGAGGCTGTCAGTGCCTGCGCCCTGCCGCCCACTCCCCACGCACCTCCTCTGGCTTTCCACGGAGCAAGAGTGACATCCAGTGGTCTCGCCACGCAGCTTGGCTCCGCAGCTGCTGGGCCCTCCTCCCGTGGAAGAAAAGCGATGTGCAGCGCAGTGCCGAGCTGGTGGCACAGCTGCCTTTGGGGAAGGCAGGTCCCACTGCCCCGCAAAAGCGGCTGAGGAGCTGCGGCTGAAGGGCTCTGGGCGTCACAAGCCATGCGGGGAGCAACTCAGTGAGCAGGGAGGAGGTGTTTGGGGAAGGGGAAGGTCACCTCCAGGTCTCTGCCAGGTAAACCCTGAACCAGAAAGTGCTGAGGTGTATGGAAGGAGGTTGGAGCCAGGTGGGAGTTAGTCTCTTGCTAAGCACCAAGCAGCGAGATGAGAGGAAGTTGCCTTAGGTCGCAGCAGGGCAGGTTTAGGTTGGATGATTGAGTCCAGCATCAGTAGGTTTGCAGATGACACCAAGTGAGGAGCAGGAGTGGAGCTGTTGGAGGGTAGGAGGCTCTGCAGAAGGACCTGGGCAGGCTGGGTGAGTGGGCAGAGGCCAAAGGGATGAGATTGAACAAGGCTAAGTGCAGGATTCTACACTTTGGCCACAACAACCCCAAGCAGTGCTACAGGCTGGGGACAGAGTGGCTGAGAGCAGCCAGGCAGAGAGGGACCTGGGGGTGCTGGGAGAGAGTAGCTGAAGATGAGGCAGCAGTGTGCCCAGGTGGGCAGCANCTATGATTCTATGATTAGGAAAAACTTATTCCCTGCAAAGGCTCTCAAAGCCTGGCACAGGCTGCCCAGGGAGGTAGTTGAATCCTCATCCCTGGAGGTGTTTACAAGAGGCAGAGCTGTGGTGCTGAGGGCCATGGCTTAGCATCAGTCTTGGTAAAGTTAGAGAAGGGCTGGACTGGATGATCTGAAAGGGCTTTTCCAACCAAGCCAGTTCTGTGGTTCTGTGATTACTGAAGCTGTCTTGGCAGCATTTTTCTGTCTCCTCTTTGTTTCAAACCCCACAACTGCAGCTGTAAATCTTCCAGCCACAGCCACAGGGCTGTAAAAATGGTTTGGGTTGGAAGTGACCCAGTTCCAGCTCATCCAGTAGCAACTCCCTGCCATGGGCAAGGACACCTCCCACCAGCACAGCTTGCTCAAGGCCTCATCCAGCCTGGCCTTGAACACCTCCAGGGAGGTTGTGGAGCACAGAAGCACAGAATGTGATCAAAGATCCCATTCTGTGCTTCTGTGCTCCACAACCTCCCTGGGCAACCTGTGCCAGTGTCTCACCAACCCTCAATCTATGCCAGTGTCTCACCACCTTCAACCTGTGCCAGTGCCTCATCACCCTCACTGTACAGAATTTCTTCCAGTCTCAATCTCTTCCAGCTCAAAGCCATTGTCCCCACATCTTCCCACCCCCAGCCCTTGTCCAAAGTCCCTCCCCAGCTTTCCTGTAGCCCACTTCAAGCACCAGAAAGTGGCTCTGCAGCTGCTTTAACCTACATCATCAGACTGAAATTGTCTCACCCCTGCTGGTTTGAGGATTTCAGGACCAGTGGGAATGGGGATTCAGGACAGACTGTGGTAGGTTGGGAACTTCCCCCCCACACCCAACAAAACAAACCCTCCAAATGCTGTGATTCTCCTGATGTCTGCACATTGCTGGAACCTTGGCTCCTAAACAGTGGCTATCAGGAAACAGGCAAAATCAGAGGGTCAGTGATGCTGCAAACCTCTCTGACTTCTCTCCCCCACCAGCCCAGCTCTAGTGTAAAGGATGACAAGAGCTGCCCTTACAAAACTGACCTGAGGCTAAGGCTGCACTGGAAGCTTCTATCTCTGGTTTAAGCAGTGACATTTTTATTCCTGTTTTGGAGGTTGGGTTTTTTTCCCATTCCCAGTAATTCCCCAGAGCAGGATTAGCTGTACTAGCAAAAGCTCCTGTAAAGGAGTGATGGGAAGCAGGTTAACAGCAGTGGTCCTCACTCTCCAGCAGTGCCTGTGGCAGCTCTGGCTCAGTCTCAGTGTCCTTTCCTCCTCACCCTCCTCCCTCTGCACCACAGCTCCTTGTCCTTGAGCTATGCCTGAGCTGGGGGCACCCTGCACCAGCTTAGCTCTCTTGCTCCATGGCAGCCTTCATCACCTCAGTCTTGGATGGTGTGCTGGGTTGAGAACTTGCCCCCCACACCCAGTTAAAATTGACCAGCCCAGCTCAGGCAGCCTGGAAGTAAGACCAAGCTCTATTGGCAGCAAAGCTCCATCTGCCAGCACACATACACAATATATTTGCAGGTTTTACCATTATATACAATTGAGAAATGATACAGAAGTCAAATACTCCCTCCTGGACACAGAAAAAGCTCAGGAGGGGCCAATGCCACCCTCTCTCTCTCCCCCAGATAGAAAACAAGCAGCAAGGCTCAGCCGTTCTCTGGTCAGCCAAGGTCAGTGCAAGAGACTAGAGCAGAGATCCAGAGCCCAAGAGCCAAGAAGGAAGAATTGTTCATGCTTTGGCTTTTTACACCTCTTAGTAACCCAATGAATGATGTAGACTTCATCACTGTTTTCTTTTTACTGCCAATGATCTAATTTCTCTTAGTAGACTGCTCCAATAAGCCTTAAAGCCCTGCAGAGTGACTGCTTTACCCCTGCTGGTGGTGCCCTTGTTGGCACAGCCCAGCACCCTGATGGTTTTCTCTGCTGCTGCAGCACACCCTGCACACTTGCTGGCCACCAACACCCCCCAGCTGCCTTTCCACAGGCTGCTCTCCAGCCAGGTGGGTGCCATTCTGAGCTGGGTGCTTCTGTGATCTGAGCCCTGCTGCAGCTGGATGCCATTCTGACCTGGGTGCTTCTGTGATCTGAGCCCTGCTGCAGCTGGATGCCATTCTGAGCTGGGTGGTTATGGTGTCTGAGCCCTGCTGCAGCTGGATGCCATTCTGACCTGGGTGTTTCTGTGATCTGAGCCCTGCTGCAGCTGGATGCCATTCTGACCTGGGTGTTTCTGTGATCTGAGCCCTGCTGCAGCTGGATGCCATTCTGACCTGGGTGTTTCTGTGATCTGAGCCCTGCTGCAGCTGGATGCCATTCTGACCTGGGTGTTTCTGTGATCTGAGCCCTGCTGCAGCTGGATGCCATTCTGACCTGGGTGTTTCTGTGATCTGAGCCCTGCTGCAGCTGGATGCCATTCTGACCTGGGTGTTTCTGTGATCTGAGCCCTGCTGCAGCTGGATGCCATTCTGACCTGGGTGTTTCTGTGATCTGAGCCCTGCTGCAGCTGGATGCCATTCTGACCTGGGTGTTTCTGTGATCTGAGCCCTGCTGCAGCTGGATGCCATCCTGACCTGGGTGATTATGGTGTCTGAGCCCTGCTGCAGCAGAGTTAGGCACAACAAGGCCATGTGGTCCTCACAAGGCTCCCTCCTGCAGCTGCCCTGCTGGATCTTCGTTTAACATAAACAGAGTTCTAAACCACATCAGTCCTCAAGTTGCTACTTGAAGCAAGGGAAGCCAGCTGTTATCCCAAGGGAAGCCAGCTGTTATCCCAAGGACAGCCAGGGGTTATCCTAAGGGAAGCTAGGTGTTATCCCAAGGGAAGCCAGCTGTTATCCCAAGGAGAGCCAGGGGTTATCCTAAGGGGAGCTAGGTGTTATCCCAAGGGAAGCCAGGGGGTATCCCAAGGCATGCTAGGGGTTATCCCAAGGGAAACCAGAGGTTATCCCAAGGGAAGCCAGGGGTTATCCCAAGGGAAGATAGTGGTTTTCCCAAGGGAAGATAGGAGTTATCCCAAGGGAAGCCAGGGGTTATCCCAAGGGAAGATAGGAGTTATCCCAAGGGAAGATAGGAGTTATCCCAAGGGAAGCCAGGGGTTATCCCTGCTTGTTCCTCCTGGGGACCAGCAGTGGGGCTGTGCTGGGATGACTGCTGTGACCCCAGCAAAGTCCATTGCCTGTTCCTCTTTGCCGTCACAATCCTACTGACTCCTGACTGCTGCTGGGCTCTGCTCACAGGTAAATAAAGATAGAACAGGAGGGAATGGCCTCAAGCTGCCACTGGGACTTTTAGACTGGACAGTAGGAAACATTTTTCCCAGCAAGAGAGGTCAGGCACTGGAATGAGCTGCCCAGGGAGGTGGTGGAGTCCCCAACCCTGGAGGTGTTTAAAGGTTGTTTGGATGTGGTGCTTGGGGCTATGGTTTCAGGGTGAACTTTGTAGGGTAGGGATGGATCTGGGTTGGGCTTGGTGCTCCTGAGGGGATCTTTTCCAACCAGGTTTCTGTCATTCTGTGACTTCTGCCATGCTCAGCCCAGCAGCCCTTCACAAACTCATGACACCCCACTGGGGTTTGCCTGAGGAACTGGAAACACTTTGCTTATGTATGCAGTAACTTGCAGCCCCTGGACAAGCCTCTGTTCACTTCTCTCCACAAGCCTCTGCAGCCAGCAGAACCTGCAGAGCTGCTGACTTCTGCTCTCTTGGGTCTTTGTTTTTAAGCTCTGTCAGGATCTTCAGCCATGGGTCCTGCCTTCTAAGCAGAGGTCTGAGTTTCACAGGTAGCTTCCTCCAAGTCTTTTTAACTAAAGAGATGCTGAGGGGACTGGAACATCTCTGTGACATGGAAGGACTGAGAGGGTTTGGGCTTTTTAGTCTGGAAAAGAGAAGGGTGAGAGGGATCTCATCAATGCTGACCAATGCTTAGAGTGAGTGTCAGGAGGATGGGACCAGGCTTTGTTCAGTGGTGCCCAGTGCCAGGACAAGGGGCAATGGGCACAACTTTGACCATCAGAAATTCCATCTAAAGATGAGGAAGAACTTCCTTAATTTAAGGGTGATGGAGCCCTGGAGCAGGCTGCCCAGAGAGGTGCTGGATTGTTCACCTCTGGAGACATTCCAGGCCCACCTGGATGTGTTCCTGTGTGACTTCCTTAGGTGACCTTACCTTGACAGGGGGGGGTGGGTCCCTTCCAACCCTTACTACTCTGTGATTCTGATTTCCAAGCAGCTGCCAAACCTCTTCCTCCAGGAAGGGCGAGCAGGTGAGAGGACAGACCCAGGCAGCAGCATTTCACCCTGCCACTTCTCCATCCTTTCACCACTCAGTTTAGGAGGTGCTGAGAGCTTTCCCCCCTCTCTGAATGCCAGCAGATGCTGATGCCAGGCAGCACAGCATCTGCAAGCACAGGCACAGCTCCACACTGTGTCTTCATTTTCCACCTTTTTGTCCAGCAGAGCCACAGCCCCTGCTGCCCACCTGATGGACTGAGCCATCTGACATTACCTTTGCACCTTCCCAGAGGCCAGCAGGCTCCAGCCACTGAGCCACCACCTCCCCTGTGGGCAGGGTATGCTCATTCATAGCCAGAATCAAGTCTCTGTGATCCCATTTGTGCTGCAGATAGAGTGGAGGGAGATGATGGTTATGCAGATCCAGTGCTAAGGGAGGAAGAACTGATTTATTTCCCCACTGAGTGGAGCAGTTCCTTCCTTNCTTACCATTCTATGATTCCTTTCTCAACGTGCCTTGGCCGCATGCTAAGAGTTTGGAGTCCAAGTGACTCATTCAGTGGAGGAACTTTGCTCTCTGAATTATTCACTCACTCAGCCTACTAAGCCAGATAATAGGAGATGGCAGAACCTTTCCTCAGCTCTCAGAGGGTGTATTAATATCTTTCAAACATTCATTCCCTGCCCAAGCATATAGATTTCAAGACTTATTTGTGCATCTGTTCCTGTTCTCCGGTGGATTTGATGCTCTTGTCCTAACTGTGCTTGTATAACAGTGGTTTGGCTGGGAAGAGAATCCCAGAGTATCTCAAGCTGGGAGAGATATGGAGTCATGGAGTCCATTTCCAAGTCCTACAGGGGTTCTGTGACTGCCCAAGGAAGGTTTCCTTTTTCACAGACTGAAGGCACTCAGCATTTATCCCCTACCATGGGGAAAATATCTCACCACCAGCAGCCTCTCCCCTGCCCCACAGCATCCAGAGACAGTCCCTGCCAATTTATTTTCAAACACAGAATCACAGCATTAACCAGGTTGGAAAAGAGCTTTGAGATCATTGAGTCCAACCTATCACCTAACACCTTCTAATTAACCAAACCATGGCACTGAGTGCCTCCTCCAGCCTCCAACACCCAGTCATGAACATCTCTGTGTGACCAAAGCCTTCACTGTCACCTCCATAGGTCCCAGCAGCTTTTCCCTGAGATGCAGCCCAAGCTGCACCTCACTTCTTGCATCTATCCAAACAGATTTCATGGCACCTTGGCAGCTCTCTGCCCTTTTGCTTATGCTGATCCCCATTTCAAGCTCACCTCCTGCCTTACAGCCCTGTGCTGCTGCAGGGTCCAACAGGCAGAGCCCTCCTGCCTCAGCTCCTCTGCCTGATTTGCTTCCCTCTGTATCATCTATCACAACAGGCTCCTGTCTCAGGTTCCTATGCAAGGCTAATGAAACATAGACTAGAATAGATATAGATATAGATGTAGATATAGACATAGATATAGATATATAGATATAGATAGATATTCTTTATATTTTATATATATTCTCTATATATGCTTTTATATATATTCTTNGAGGTGTTGCAGAGACACCCACAGACGTGGTGCTGAGGGAGGTGATTTAGTGGCAGTGGCTTAGCAGCAGTGCTGGCATTGTGAGCTCTAGAGGTGCAGCAGGACCTGAAGATCTCAAAGGTCTCCTCCAACTTCAACATTTCTACAACTCTATTCTGCATCAAGAGCAGTGTGGCCAGCAGGGCAAGGGAGGGGATTGTGCCCCTTTGCTCTGCTCTCCTCAGACCCCAGCTGCAGTCCTGTGTGCAGTTCTGGAGCCCCCAGCACAGGAAGGACATGGAAGTGTTGGAGCCAGTGCAGAGGAGGCCACCAAGATGCTGAGAGGGCTGCAGCAGCTGTGCTGTGAGGACAGGCTGAGAGAGTTGGGGCTCTGCAGCCTGGAGAGGAGAAGGCTTCCAGGAGACCTTGGAGTGGCCTTGCAGGATCTGAAGGGGGCTCCAGGAAGGCTGGGGAGGGACTATTGACAAGGTCTGGGAGTGTCAGGACAAGGGGAATGGGTTTGAAGTGTCAGAGGGGAGATTGAAACTGGATGTTAGGAGGGAGTTGTTTGCAGTGAGGGTGGTGAGACACTGGCACAGGTTGCCCAGGGAGGTTGTGGCTGCTCCCTCCCTGGAGGTGTTCAAGGCCAGGTTGGATGAGGCCTTGAGTGACCTGTGCTAGTGGGAGGTGTCCCTGCCTATGGCAGGGGGTTGGAACTGGATGATCCTTGAGGTCCCTTCCAACCTTACCATTCTATGATTCTATGACTAAGTACAACAAAAGTGTGCAGCAGCACAAGACAGAGGTGAGCAGCAGAGGTGAGGATGGTGAGGGAACATCCTGCCTGAAGTGAGGAAACTTCCCTCTCCTGATTTTCCCAGCCTGATGGCAAATCTCTTTGATGAAGCACTCAAGTTGTGGACAGTCACAGAAGCAGCAAGCAGCAAGGGTATGACCTGCAGTTGAGAAGGTGGAAAACCTGACCCATATTTACAGATCTATTAGAGCCACTTGAATGACTTCCCAGGCTTTAAAACAGCATCTGTGGGGAGGCTGATTAATGATGCAGAGGTGAAACCAGTATGGGATAAAGGGCAGCATGGCTTTTCTAAAGGCAAGACCTTGCCAGACTCACTCAATTTCCCTTTTGAATGGGCAGCAGTGAGGGCAGCAGGGGAGGCATTTCCAGTAGAAGGGAGAAGCATTCCTGTCTTTGCACGAGGCCCAGGTGATGCCGTATGGAAAATGGCACACAGCTCTGGTCACCCAGGGTTCAGGGAGGCACCTTCCAGCTGGAAAAGGCACTGAGAGAGAGGTCACTGGGAAGGTTAGCAGAGTGGATGTGAGGTTATAGAATCATAGAATCAGTCAGGGTTGGAAGGGACCACAAGGAGCAGCCAGTTCCAACCCCCTGCCCTGCCCAGGGACACCTCCCACTAGAACAGGTCACTCAAGGCCTCATCCAGCCTGGTCCTGAACACCTCCAGGGAGGCTGTGGAGCACAGAAGCACAGAATGTGATCTTTGATCACATTCTGTGGTTCTGTGCTCCACAACCTCCCTGGGCAACCTGTGCCAGTGTCTCACCACCCTCACTGCAAACAACTTCCTCCTAACATCCACTTTCAATCGCCCCTATACCACTTCAACCCCATTCCTCCTGCTCCGGCCATTCCAAGCCCTTGTCAATAGTCCCTCCCCCGCCTTCCTGGAGCCCCCTTCAGATCCTTGAAGGCCACTCCAAGCTCTCCTGGCAGCCTTCTCCTCTCCAGGCTGCAGAGCCCAAACTTTCCTCACCCACCTCACATCTGCCCTCCTCTCTCTGGGGCAGGGCACAGCTTTTAAATTCACCTCACAGCTGCAGAGCCCTTTTTGCCTGTCAGAAAAGCTAAAGTGGATGCTAAGTGTCCTGTCTGTCAGCAAAGCAGAGCTGCTGGCCAGAGCCACCAGGGCAGGCTCAGCTCTTCCCTTTGCAGGCTGCTGTCCCACTGCAGGCTCCAGCAGCAGCTCTCCAGGTGCCAGGGCAGCAGCTTTCCTTTCAATTAGCAAATCTAAACTTGGAAAAGCCATGGAGAGGCAGGAATTATGCAGGGCAGGCAAAGGGGACAAGGCAAAAGGCTAATGGCCTGAAGCAAGAGAGACAGACAAGCCAAGATTAAAAGCTCCTGACAGCAAGGTCCACCAAAAGGCACCCACGGGAGCCCTTCCACTGGTGGGGTTTTGCTTTGGGAAGGTGAGGGGGAGGAAGGGGGAGGAGGTGATGGCCTGCAGGAACACTTGGTGGCTGCATGTGCAAGAAATAAACACTCCAGGAATACAAATCACTGCAGAGAGGCTTTGAGCTCTCCAGCCTGGCTGAGGCAGTCCCCTCTGCCCCACCTGCAACGCTGGCAGTCAGCAGTGCAGAGTCCAGGCACACTTTGCCCTCTCTGGGTATCTCTGTGCTGAACTGGTGGGCAAAAAAATGAGAGAAACCAGACTTGCAGTGTAATAAACTGCATCCATGGTACTGTCATGGTAGGCCTAAACAGGCCAAAATAGGCTTATCCATGGCCTGGCTGGCCCAGAGATGCTTTTCTGCTCTCTCCTCCTTCTGCTATGGGGAGGAGCAACCGAGGGAAAGAGAACAAAGACCCTGGAGCCACTGAGGACTGTGACTTGCCCAGAGTTATTCCCCTGCTTCCCTTCCTTCTGGGCTAGGGGAAGCAACCATGGGAACGAAGACCAAAGCCCTGGCTGCAACTGGTATGGTCAGGCTTGGCAAAGTGCCATCCTGAGTGGCTAATCTATGCCCAAAGGCCCATTAGTCTGGGGCTGTAGTGATAAAAGGGGATGAGCAGGCAGCACAAGGGCGGCTCTGCCATTGGATCCCTGCTTGCTGCTGCCTCATTGCCGCTTGAGCTGTCTGGAACTCAACAACCAGGAGCAGCCTCTCAATGCCTGCCTGACCAATCTATGATTCTAATTGCCTTCTGCCATGAGCAGAGAGGAGCTTCCTGCATCCACCCAGTGGCTAAGCAGGACAATGAACTGCAAGCAGTGTAGTGACTGCAGGAACCTTCTCCCCCGCTAAAAATGTTTGCCTTTGCTGGGTACCTCTTACAGTGTCCCACTTTTGCTTGTTCCCTGTGTGTATAAACTTCCAAACACTGTGTTTCAAACCTTGCAACTAAGTTTTCTGGCCGGATGTNTATTGACAATCTCTGCCTGGACATCACAAGTAATATCCATTATTGATTTTGCATCATTCATAACAGGCACTAACACCTCTAAGATAACTCAGTCCAGCCACTGACCTAACAGCTCCATAGCCACTAAACCATGGCCCCAAGTGCCATGGCCACACATTTCTTAACACCTCCAGAGATGGAGACTCCACCACCTCCCTGGGCAGCCTGTTCCAATGCCTGACCAAAAGAAAGGAGGAAGGGTAAGGCTGTAAAAGGAGGTGAGGCAGAGGTCAGAGCTGTTTGCTCTCCATTGGCATAGAACCTGGTGTTCTGGTGCCAAGGGGCAACTACCCAGGCAGGACATGGACAGGAAACTTGGTGTATAATAATGAAAAAGATTACCCAGTGCCTTGTGGTATTAACCAGTGTGAACAGCCCTCCATCAGAGACCAGCAGACAAGCAGTGTGCCTGTCAGTGCTGCACCAGGGAATGGGTTAACCTGAAAGAGCAATAGCAGGAGAGGCTGGAGACTGATGGAGCTGCATCCACCAGAAATTGCTGCTGAAATACAAGACAGACACTGCAAACAGTGCAGCCTCACAGGCTCTGTCCCTTAGCTCCCATGGCATTGCTCCAGAAATGAATCTGGCCTCTGTCCCTTTGCACTGACTGTGTCTTTGTACAGCCTTGAGGACTGACTCTGCTTGCACTCAGTTGTCAAGAGCAGCAGAATCAGTGAATGCAGAAGTCCCAGCAGGGAACTCCACTAATTTTAGCACTTACAGACATCTTCCCCCATACAAAGGGCTCAGCACAAAGCTGGAGTTGCTAAGGCCCTTGGCATGCCAGGGAAAGCAGCAGAACTGAGATCTGTCCTGCTGGGCAGCTCCTCTGCCCCCAAAAGCACAGCTGAGCAGACCTCCTTGAAGTTGTCCACCAGACAGAGCAGGCATGGTCCTACCCTGTTCTAGTCTGGCATAGCCTTGCTAAAGTCACTGGAGCTTTAGCCAAACTAAAGCTCTTACCTGTAGAAAATGACTGAGAACCATAACCCAAAGCTGCAGCTTCATCGTTACTTGAAGGTGACCCCAAAGTAAGCTGCTGACAAAGGGAAGGGTCTCACCTCTCACACCAGCACTGGTGCTCCTGTGCTTCTGTGCCAGGGCAGAGAAGGTGCTCACCCTAAACTCACCAACCAACCAGGGAAACTCCTGAACCCCTTCCTAGCCTGAGCTTGCACAGCCCTCACCCAGGCTGGCAGCAGGGCAGGACCAAGGGGCCAGGAGCAGCAACAGCAGGAAGGGTGCAAGAGCCCCACAGGTTTCTTAGCAGCAGTGTACAATCAGAAAGGCCTTAAAGCCATCATGAGAACATGAACCTCCTCAGAGGAGAGGAGAGTTTTCCAATGAGCCAGTGCTGAGGACCTGCCCCCAGCTCAGTCTGACTCTCCATCCATTTCCACAGGCAACAGAGAGCTTTGCTTTACATGTGACACACAACACAGAGCCTGGGGGAGAGGAGGCTCAGGGCAGACCTCATTGCTCTCGGCAGCTCCCTGAAGGGAGGTTGTAGCCAGCTGGGGTTGGGCTCTGCTGCCAGACACCCAGGGACAGAACAAGAGGACACAGCCTCAAGCTGTGCCAGGGCAGGTTCAGGCTGGATGTTAGGAAGTTCTTTGCAGAGTGATTGGTATTGGAATGGGCTGCCCAGGGAGGGGGTGGAGTCACCATCCCTGGAGGGGTTCAAAAGGAGGCTGCATGAGGCACTTAGTGCCACGGGTTAGTTAATTAGAAGGTGTTGGGTGATAGGTTGGAGTCCATCTCAAAGGTCTTTTCCAACCTGATTAATTCTGTGACGAGGTCTGTGCAGGGCAGCTTAGGAGAAGCCCTGCACTGGTGGTCTGTGTGATGAGAGTCTCCCTTTCTTTGCCCAGCTAGGAAGCCCTTCCCATCACCCATCACCTATTGCCCATCACCATCACCTATCCGCAGCAGAAGTGATGGATGAGACCTGGTGGCGTTTTTAAGGGCGCTGCGGACGGCACCTTCCGAAGAGCCTCCGGAACCCGCGGGTCTGGGACCACTCCGTGTGGCACCAGTGACATCTGCAGGTGCACGCCGGATGAAACAGTCAAGGAAAACGTTAGGAGGGAGGCTGCTGCCAGGAGCTCCCACAAGGAGACTGCCGTTGAAGGTTCATGTCCTGCCCAGGCACGATCCCATCCTCCCCTTCCCTCTGCTGCTGGGAGGGGAAGCAGAGCGCAGGGATAAGAGAAGGCTCGGCCAGACTTGTGCTTCCCTGTGCTGGCTTGAGGCTAATTGGGACATTTTAATGAAAACAATTAGATGACAGGCTGTGAAAACACTGGGGATGTCTGCTGCACTCATAGGCNTGGCAGATCTCTGTGGTCCAAGGGGGGCATCACATTTTGGGCAATCAATAAATAGGCTTTGGCCACATGGCTTTGGCTTTTGTTTTGCTGTGCCTGCTGAGCCCTGCCAGGTTATGCTCTGCTTTGCCTGCAACAACTCTGAAGGTACCAACAGAATTCCCTTCCAGTTTTGGGTACTGTCTGATGCTATTTTGTGAGTGAATGTTCAGAGCCTCTCTCTAGAGAATTCTGTGCCTAGATTCCCTTGTGCTTTTCTGCCCTGGCACCAGAAAGGAGCCTCTTGAGTCCCCTGATGGGCAAGAAGCATAATTGAAACTAAGAGAACCTCTTTTCAGTTTTCATGTTTGCATCTGCTGGTTATTCCTTACAGTGTTCCAGTTTTGCCTGTTCCCTGTGTGTATAAATATCCAAACCCTGCATTTTGAACCTCGCAAATAAGTTTTCTGGGGAGATTTAATGTTCATAAACACTTTTCATAGTTATTAACGATGTTTGCCTGGATATCAAAATTAATATTGATGATTCATTTTGCATCATTGCTAACAGAGCCCCAGCAGCTGCACTCCCAGCTCCCCTCTCACTGCCGTCTGAGGGCTTAAGTCAGCTCCCTGCTCTAAACCTGCAGCAGCTGCTCCTTGTGTTGGCAGTGCAGGTGGCTGTGGAAGGCTCCTCCTGCCTTACAGGACACCTACACAGCAGTGTGAGTGACCTCTCTTCTAGAAGGGAGAAATAAAAGCAGGATCAGAAGCTCAACACCAGCCAGCAGTGTGCACTTGCAGCCCAGAGAGCAACCACAGCAATTGCAGAGAGCAACTGCACCAAGAGCAGCGTGGGCAGCAGGGTGAGGGAGGGGATTCTGCCCCTCTCCTCCACTCTGGTGAGACCTCACCTGGAGCACTGTGTCCAGGTCTGGAGCCCCTGGGACAAGAAAGATCTGGAGGTGCTGGAACAAGTCTGGAGAAGGGCCATGAGGATGAGCAGAGGGTTGGAGAACCTCTGCTATGGAGACAGACTGAGGGAGTTGGGGAGAAGAGAAGGCTCTGAGGTGACCTTATTGTGGCCTTCCAGTATCAGAAGTGGGCTTATAAGAAAGCAGGGGAGGAACTTTTTAGGCTGTCAGGTAGTGATAGGACTGGGGGGAATGAAGTAAATCTAGAAATGGGGAGATTCAGATTGGATGTTAGGAAGTTCTTCAACATGAGGGCACTGAGACACCGGCACAGGTTGCCCTGGGAGGTGGTGGAAGCCTCATCCCTGGAGGTGTTTAAGGCCAGGCTGGATGTGGCTCTAGACAGCCTGATCTATTGTGAGGTGTCCCTGCCCCTGGCAAGGGAGTAGAGCTGGATGAGCCTTGAGGTCCCTTCCAGTCCTGACAATTCTATGATCATCACGGGAAGGCTGTATAGCTTCCTCAGCCAGACCTAGGTAGGGTGACCAAAAGATACCAGTGTGAAGAGGACAAACAGAAATCATTGTACTTGGTCCTACAGGAAACAGGGGATAGGGAGCAGCTGAGTTTATATTCTATGATTTTGAATGTGCCCACATCTCAAGAGAGACCATATCAGCAAAGGATATGAAGGGGGCTCCAGGAGGGCTGGGGAGGGACTATTGACAAGGTCCTGTAATGACAGGACAAGGGGCAGTGGGTTTGAACTGGCAGAGGGGAGATTGAAACTGGATGTTAGGAGGAAGTTGTTTGCAGTGAGGGTGGTGAGACACTGGCACAGGTTGCCCAGGAAGGTTGTGGCTGCTCCCTCCCTGGAGGTGTTTAAGGCCAGGTTGGACAAGGCCTTGAGTGACCTGTTCTAGTGGGAGGTGTCCCTGCCTACGGCAGGGGGTTGGAACTGGATGATCCTTGAGGTCCCTTCCCATCCTACCATTCTATGATTCTATGATTCTCAATACTTATCAATAGCTGCAAGGTGGGCACCAAGAGGACAGGGCTGAGCTTTTCTCAGTGGTCCCCAATGACAGGGACAAGGGCAACAGGCACAAATAAGAACCAAGGAGGTTCCACCTGAACATGAGGTAGAACTTCTTCAATGTGATGGTGCTGGAGCCCTTGAGGAGGCTGCCCAGAGAGGGTGTGGAGTCTTCTCCTCTGGAGAGATTCTCAGCCCACCTGGACATTGTGTTCCTGGGCAAGCTGACCTGGGCAAAGCTGTGCTAGCAGGAGGGGGTGACCTGCAGAAGTCCCTTCTCACCCCCAGCATGCTGGGGTTCTGGGACAAGTGTCACATTTAGCCTGTGTCTCCATCATCTGAAGTGCTTGCCCATCAGCACTCTGTATCCAAAGGGGATTTGCTCTGCTGTGAAGCTGAGTTGGACCTTCTGCATTCTGTCCTGTTTGGCAGTGAGCAGGACTTGTAAGAGCAGCATTTTTCACAGCATGGGAGCGACAAAATGATCCAGAGAGAGCCATTCAGTGTTAGAGCTACTTGAACTGCTGCAGATATCCTCCCTTAGGCCAGCAGCAGACTTTCTCCCTCAAGAAGTAGGGACAAATCCTCCCCTTCACTATGAGCACCCAAACCTACAGCCACTGAGGGCCTGTTTCTTGAAGAGCAGCTGGAGGTGCACATGAATGCTTCCCATGCCCAAATTCTTTACTGCTCCATCTGAGCAGGTACACAGCTTAATGCCCTTCTGCAGAGAACACCTTCAGCTGAGCTTTTAGAAGTTGTCCCTGCATTCCCCTGCTGTCCCAGCACAGGAAGGGTTGGCAGAATCCTGCTATGTGCCTGACAATGGAAGTCAGGACTTAGCTAGAAGCTAAAGGAGATAAAGAAGAAAATGCTTCTGAACATTGGACCAGTAAAGGGGACCAGTATGTGTCCTTTATGTACCAGCACATGAAGCAAGGTTGCCAGCAGGGTGGAGACTCCCTTTGTACAAGGAGTGCCATGGCAAAAGCCAAGGGGTGATGGGGACAAGTTACTGCTGGGGAGGGTCCCATGGGACTGCAGGAGGAAATGTGTGCCCCTGGGAACAGTCAGAGACTGGAATCATCTGCCAAGGGAAGCAGTGGAGTGCCCTGCATGGGGCAGTCTGAAGGCTGAGATTGGCAGGGTGCTAGGCAGCTCAGTTCAGCTCTGCTGTGAGCTGGAAAGGTTGGAGCAGAGGCTCCTGGGGGTCCCTTCCCACCTGGCACTCTGGGACTCTGTTTGACAAACTGTTTGTAACAAATAAAGCAGAGAAGATATTAAGGTTAGAATATTATTGACCTTACAGCTAATAACCACCTTCAGGGTAAGTTTGTAAGCAGCACCAGCTGTGAACACAAATCTAAGCTGTGCTGCAATGAAGATGAGATCTTCCATGGCCAGGATGGAGATCATGTGCATGGAGTAGTGGGGAAGGTCAGGCAGAGGAGATGTCCTTTATCTGGCCAAGTACAATAGCTGGATGTACATAAACCATTCTACGCCAACTGACACTGGCGCTGAGACACTGGCACAGGCTGCCCAGGGAGGTTGGGGATGCCTCTTCCCTGGAGGTGTTCAAGTCCAGGCTGGATAAGGCCTTGAGCAAGCTGGGCTAGTGGGAGGTGTCCCTGCCCACGGCAGGAACACCATCCAGTTCCAACCATCCAGTTGGAACTGGATGATGTTCAAGGTGCCTTCCAACCTAAATCATTCTATGATTCTATGAACTTTGGGCACAGAGGTTTAACTGGAGGAGAACAAGTTTCACAGTATCACAGAACATCAGGGGCTGGAAGGGACCTCCAAAGCTCATCCAGTCCAACCTCCCTGCCAGAGCAGGTCACACAGGAACACATCCAGGTCTGGAATATCTCCAGAGAGGGAGACTCCACAACCCTTCAGCTTCCACCATTGCCTCTTGTGCTGTCAGTGG
Source organism: Ramphastos sulfuratus (assembly GCA_013399055.1). Classification (NCBI taxonomy): domain Eukaryota; kingdom Metazoa; phylum Chordata; class Aves; order Piciformes; family Ramphastidae; genus Ramphastos; species Ramphastos sulfuratus. The sequence goes on along the minus strand of WBNM01013084.1, from coordinate 26,286 downwards.
GCATCACCCAGCAGAGCTGGCTCCAGCCTCCTGCCACTCACCTTTGCATCTTTATAACCATGATTGAGGGCAGCCCTCAGGCTCCCCTCTGCAGGCTGCGCGGCCCCAGCGCCTCAGGCTCCCCTCTGCAGGCTGCGCGGCCCCAGCGCCTCAGGCTCCCCTCTGCAGGCTGCGCGGCCCCAGCGCCTCAGGCTCCCCTCCTGAGGAAGATGTTCCACTGCCTCCAGCATCTTTGTGGCTCTGTGCTGGACTCTCTCCAGCAGTTAAGTCCTTCTGACCAGACTATCTGGAAAGGACTAATTTCAAACTGTGCCTACTCAGATCCCTTACCCAGCTCCCCTAAAGCCTCCTCTTTCTTTCCCCTCCTACGCAGAGCCCGATTTCAGTGCTGCAAACCTTTTGGGGCACAGCATTTTTGCAAAAGCCGTTCGGAATTTCACGTGACAGAGAGGGTAGAGAAAGGGATTCAGAGAGGAATTGAGCCACAGAAGCCAGAAGGTGATTTCATAGAGGGAGTTATGGACACAGGTGCCCTGGCAGGCCCCACGAACGATCATCAGCAGAGTGTATGGGGCCCAGCAGACGGCAAAGACGCAGACGATGACAGCGAGGGACTTGGCAACTCTCCTGTCACGCTGCAGCTTTGCCCTGCTCCTAGCGCGGAAAGGAGCAGAGGAGTCACTTTCTGGGGTGACAGAATCGCCTCTGGGCGGTGACCAATTCTCAGCCACCAAGGGCTCTTTCTTCAGCCTCACGGAGGAAGAGACACTGTCTTCTGCTTCCAGCGGAGGAGAAGGTGCTCCTGGCCTCGGCAAGAGGCAAAGCCTCCAGGAGAGGCTGCTCCTGGGGAGCTCAGCATCCTGCAGGCTGCTGTGCTGCTGGCGCCTGCGGATGTCGCGGAAGATGTGCAGGTTGAAGTAGGTGACCAGGAGCAGCGGCAGGAAGAACTCGAGGGTGGAAGCAGAGAGGAGGAAGTACCAGTTGTGAAAGAACTCCGCGTGGCACTGATCGGCCGCCACCACGCTGCGCCCGGCCACGCGCTCCCACAGCAGGATCGCCGGGCAGTAGAGCAGGAAGGCCAAGCCCCAGATGGCCAACATCTTGGCAACGGGGCTGGAAGCTGCTCCTTGCTGGGCTCTGTAAGACACCTGTGAGGAAAGCAAAGGGAAAGGGCAGGAGTAGAGAGACATTTTGGAACCAACAGAAGCAGCAGGAGAGGAACCTGATGAGGTTCAACAAGGGTAAGTGCAGGAACAACAAACTGTAGCAGTACAGGCTGGGAGGTGATCTGCTGGAGAGCAGCCCTGGGGAGAAGGACCTGGCAGTGCTGATGGGCACCAAGTTCTGCATGGGCAGCAACATGCCCTGGTAGGCAAGAAGGCCAAAGGGGTCCTGGGGGGCATTAAGAGCAATGTGGTTAACAGATTCAGGGAGGTTCTCCTCCTCCTCTACTCCGCCCTGGTGAGGCTCCAACTGGAAGAGTGCATCCAGCTCTGGGCTCCCCAGTTCAGGAAGGATAGAGATCTGCTGGAGAGAGCCCAACAGAGGGCTACAAGGATGAGGAGGGGATTGGAGCACTGCGCTGTGAGGAGAGGCTGAGAGCCCTGGGGCTGTTTGGTCTGGAGAGGAGAAGACAGAGGGGATTTAATCAATGTTTATAAATATCTGAGGGCTGGAGGTCAGGAAGGGGGGACAAATTCTTCTCACTTGTGCCCTGGGATAGGACAAGGGTCAATGGGTATAAACTACAGCACAGGAAGTGTTCTCAGCCTGAGAAAGAGCTTTACTGTAGTAAAGTGCCAGAGCCCTGGCACAGGCTGCCCAGAGAGGTTGTGGAGTCTCCTCTGGAGCCTTTCCAGCCCTGCCTGGATGCATTCCTGTGTGACCTGAGCTGGATTGCATGGTCCTGCTCTGGCAGAGGAGTTAGACTGGATGATCTGGCTTGAAATTGTGCCAGGAGAGGTTTAGGTTGGACATGAGGAACAATTTCTTTGCTGCCAGAGTGGTCAGGCCTTGGAGCAGGCTGCACAGGGAGGTGGTGGAGTCCCCATGGCTGGAGGTGTTCAAGCAATGCATGGCCATGGATTTTGGTTTAACAGCCATGGTGGTGTTGGGTTGAAGGTTGGGCTTGATAACCTTAGAGGGCTTTTCCAACCCAAACAATTCTGTGACAACAAATACTGCTCCCCCATGAGCTTTCAGTTCAGCCAAGTACTCAAGCGCTCCATAAGAAAAGGCTCCAAGGCAACTTTATTGTGGCCTTTCAGTATCTTAAGAGGGGTACAAGAAAGCTGGGGAGGGACTTTTTAGGCTGTCAGGGAGTGATAGGACTGGGGGGAATTGAACCAAGCTGGAAATGGGGAGATTCAGACTGGAGGTTAGGAAGGAGTTCATCCCCATGAGGCTGGTGAGAGCCTAGAAGGAGTTGCCCAGGGTGGTGGTGGAAACCTCATCCCTGGAGGTGTTTAAGGCCAGGCTGGATGTGGCTCTGTACAGCCTGATCTAGTGAGAGGTGTCCCTGGGCATGGCAGGGGGGTTGGAGCTGGATGGTCTTTGTGGTCCCTTCCAGCCCTGACTGATTCTGGCTAAAGAGAGAGGAGCTCAGCCTAAGTAAAAGTAAGCAAGCCTAAGTAAAGAGGCCCAGCCAGCACCCGTGGGTGATGTTAGAGCAATCATCAAGTCCCTATCCTGGCTAACCGGGGGGCCACCAGGCCCCCCGGCCTTTGGATCCCACTCCCACTCACCCAGTGTGCACCACAGGTACTCACCAGCAACGACGAGAGCAGGATCCCTCTGCCCAGCTGGGCAAACTTGGGGCTTCTGCCTTTGCTGGGGCCGATTATAAAGGGGAGTGGGCAGGGAGGGCAAAGTGGTCACACCTGGGGTGGGAGGAGACTCCAACGGCACCCAGGTGCTCTGGGTTGGGGGAATAGAAGAGGAACACTTGGTGTGGGGTGGGAGAAGGGGAGGTGGTGCTGAAAGGAGGGAGGTGGAGAGGAGACAAAGATGGAGACAAAGAGAGGAAGATGGGGAAAAGGAAGGAGATGGAGAGCAAAAGAGGAAGATGGGAGAAAGAAGAAGGTGAAAAGGAAAGGAAGGAGATGGGAAAAAAAGGATGAAGATGGGGGGAAATAGATGGAGAGGAAAGGAGGGAGAAGTGGGATAAGAAAATAATAAAAATGAAAACTGGAAAGTTTAAAAAAAAAAAACAAACAAACAAACAAAAGTGGTCCTGTTCTGGCAGGGAGGTTGGACTAAATGATCTTTCAAGGTCCCTTCCAACCCCTAACATCCTGTGAACACACCTCAAGTATTGTGTTCAGTTTTGGGCACCAAGAGAGATGTGGAGGTGCTGGAGCAGGTCCAGAGGAGGGAAACGAAGTTGTGAAGGGCCTGGAGAATAAATGTGATGAGGAGAGACTGAGGGAGCTGGGGATGGTTAGTGAGGAAGAAGCTGAAGGCAGACCTCATTGCTGTCTACAGCTACCTGAAGGGACATTGTGGAGAGGCTGCTGCTGGGCTCTGCTCACAGGGAACTGGAGACAGGACAATGGGAATGGCCTCAAGCTGAGGCTGGTGAGGTTTAGACTGGACATTAGGAAGAAGTTTTTTCACAGAGAGAGTCGTCAGGGACTGGAATGAGCTGCCCAGGGAGGTGGTGGAGTCACCCAGCCTGGATGTGTTTAAGGGTGGCTTGGATGTGGTGCTTGGGGCTATGGTTTAAGGTGAACCTTGTAGAGTAGGACTCTAGGTTTGGTGACCCTGAGGGGCTTTGCCAACCTGCATGTGTCTGTGAGTGTGTGAACTATGACCAGAGTGCTTGGTAATGTAGAGCTGCAGTTGTGCTGATCGGCTGAAGGTCATCCAAGTGTGTCTCTGATGGAACACAGAGGGGGAGCATCTACCTGCAGCTTAATGTAGCTGTGCTAGAGGTCCAGCTGATGAGACATGGCCACCCAGCAGTGCCTGGTAACTCAGCACTCTTCTGGAGCACTCCAAATTCCTTCCTTCTCTCCCGCACTGCAGGTTTGAATGGGGAGGAGGAGAAGGCATGAAAACTGCTTTGTGCCCTCCACCCTGCAGGCCTGAGGGGGGAACAGCAGAAGACCTTTTCCACAGGTGTGCTGAGCCATGTGGCAGCCTGTGCTGAGATCGGGCTGGTGGCTGGCTGGGTCTGTGTGCCCAGGATAAATGGCAAACGGGCACTGTGTCTAGGAAAGCATAAACAGGGCAAGAGAGAAGGCACCAGGTGGTGCCTGCTTTGACAGAGCTCCTGGCTTGACAGAGCTCCCGTTTGGACCATCCTCACTTTTGGACGGCTCCTACCTTTTCACACAGCTCTCTGTTTGCACCCTCCCTGCCTTTGGAGGCCTCTCCCCACTTTTTCAGCACTCTGCAAACTTGCGAGCTTGGCAAGCCCTGGGGTCCTTGTGAGAGGGCTGCTGGCTGCACCCAGACCCAGCTGCTCTGGGACCACACAGCAGCCAACTCCCTGGCTGCTATTGCACACTGGGCAGACCTGAGCAGCTTGGCTCTGCCCTGCCGAGGCAGCCTCACTCCCACAGATCCCTGTCTGTGGCAGTTGTGTTTGGAGACACTCCTGACTGTGGCAGCTTTTCCACCTGCCTTGGGTTGCTGCTGCCTGGATCCAGACTGTTGGATATTGCTTGTGGTGTCAGAAGGCAGCCGAGCTGCAGAGAGACCCAGCAAGGGAGCATCGCCCAATGCCTCTCAAACCTCTGTGAGTAAAGCCTGCTGCTCCTTCTTCCTCCCCACTCCAGGGCCAGCACACATTGCATAGAATCACAGAATTGTTTGGGCTGGGAAAGATCTCCAAGATCAGAGTCCAGCTGTCAACCCAACACCACCATGGCCATGTCCACATAATTCTTGAACACCTTGAACCATCCCCAGCTCCTTCAGTTGCTCCTTGTAAGATTTATTCTCTATGCCCTTCATCAGCTTTGAGAGTTTGCCCTCCTCTGCACTGCTCTAGTCACAGAATCAATCAGGTTGGAAAAGACCTCTGAGATCATTGAGTCCAACCTAGCACCTAACAGCTTCTAATTAACTAAACCATGGCACTGCCTCATGCAGCCTCCTCTTAAACACCTCTGGGGATGGGGACTCCACCACCTCCCTGGGCAGCCCATTCCAATGCCAATCACTCTTGCTGTGAAGAACTTCTTCCTAACATCCAGCCTGAACCTGCCCTGGCACAGCTTGAGGCTGTGTCCTTTTGCTCACTCCCTGGATGCCTGGGAGAAGAGCCCAACCTATTTGACTTTTCCTCCCATGCCTGATTTTAGGTCCAAAACCCAAATTCCTTTTACTCTGAATTCCTTCTCTCCCTGCCCCTTTTTACCAGCCTCCTCTCTTACCCTCCTCACCCTTCAACATGCTTCCCCTCCCGCAGCTTGCAGCAGAAAGGGTGAGGAAAGCTCTGGCTGCTCAGCTCTGGGCTGGAGTGTGCTCAGTGCAGAGTAATCATCATCATCAAAGAGCTGCCAGTACCAAACAGGGAGCTGGGGTTGGGTAGTTTGAAAAAGAGGAGGCTGGAGGGAGACCTCATCACTGTCTGCAGCTACCTGAAAGGACGTAGTGGAGAAGTTGGTGCTGGGCTCTGCTCACAGGAGATTAGTGCTGGAATGAGAGGGAATGGCCTCAAGCTGCCACTGGGGAGGTTTAAGCTGGACATTAGGAAACATTTTTCCTAGCAGGAGTGGTGAGGGATTGGCATGAACACATCCAGGGAGGTGGTGGAGTCCCCAACCCTGGATGTGTTCAGAGGTCATTTGGATGTGGTGCTTGGGGCTGTGGTTTAAGGTGAACCCTGTAGAGTAGGACTCTAGGTTGGACTTGGTGATCCTGAGGGGCTTTGCCAGCCTGAGTGCTTCTGTGGTTCTGTGATCTCCACATGGCACCACATTTCTGAGGGCTATTACCTCCATTAAATCTGGGCTTATGCTCACCAAGACAGCAAAGCTTGGTGAGAGCAATCCAGCAGTGATGCTGTGACAAAGTCAGAGCAGATACAAACAGGATACTTACAGCTTTAGTAACTGACAGGAAACGGTCATAGCTGATAAGAACTATGTTAAACACTGAAGCTGTGCAGAGGAGGTAGTCCAGGGCTAGCCAGAGCTTGCAGATGTCTCTTCCCAAGTGCCATTTCCCTGTCAGGCTGTAAGGGATGTAGAGGGGGATGCAGAACACACCTGTGGAAGGCAAACACATGGACACACTGTGGTTCAGAGGGATTGCAGACAGTACTCCTGGAAGCACAGAGACACTGTTCTGGTATGGGGCTAAAAAAAAATAAGTTTACACTCAGTCTGCAGATGACATCAAGCTGGGAGGGAATATGGATCTGATGGAGGGTAGGAAGGCTCTGCAGAGGGACCTGGCCAGGCTGGATCCATGGATCAATTGTATGATGTTCAACAAGGCCAAGTGTTGGGTTCTGCACTTGGATCACAACAACCCCAGGAGTGCTCCAGGCTTGGGGCAGAGTGGCTGGAAACTGCCCAGCAAAGAAAGACCTGAGGGTGCAGCTGGCTGCAAATGAGCCAGGGTGTGCCCAGGTGGCCAAGAAAGGCACCAGCACCCTGGCCTGGATCAGCAAGAGAGTGGACAGCAGGAGCTGGGCAGTGATTGTCCTTCTGTGCTCAGCACTGGTGAGGCCACACCTCGAGTCCTGGGCTCAGTTTTGGGGCCCTCACTCCAGGGACACTGAGGGGCTGGGGCAGCTGTGTGCTGTAGTGGCACAGACATGGAACCTCAGCACTGCTCAGCCTCTGGTCTTTAACCTGTCTCAGCCTTCCCCCAGACACAGCACAGATGCTGCTATGCCAGTTACTGGTGTAAGACTGGCCAGCACTTGCAGGCAGGAGGTGAGACATTGGTGGTGTTACCTGGAAACCTCTTCCACCACAGACAGGGCAGACAGAGCAGAGCTATGAAACCCTCTCCCATTCTTCAAGGGTGTTTTAATCTACTGATGGTTCTCCAGCAGAGGTTAACTCCAGAACTCTTTATGAGTTTGCTGAATTTGGGGTTTGGTCTTCTGCTGAAGTATATCTATAAGAAACTCATCTCTTGGTTCTCTATTTGTAAGCCACTAACTGCTTCATTTTACCACTACCACTCAAACCCCTGCTGCAATACCTGATCCTACATCCCTGAAACTGCTGATCTGCCAGGGACAAGAAAATGCTCAGCAGCTTCAGGATCCATATGAAACTCCTCAGATTATTATTTTCTTGCTATGCCCATCAAGATCTTAGAAGTTATTGAGTGTGTAAGACCAGCTGGATGAGGCTTTGAGTAACCTGGTCTAGTAGGAGGGGTCCCTGCCCATGGCAGGGGGGTTGGAACAAGATCATCTCTAAGGTCCCTTCTAACCCAAACCAATCTGTGACACCCACTGGCAGCAAACCTCTGGGCATGGAGCTGACAGCTAGCAACAGGGAGATGCACACAGTGCTCTCAGTGCTGGTGGCTTGGTTTAACTTACACCTTAAATCCAAGCAGCAGTGGGTTTGTACAGAGCACTCCTTTGTCACACAGCTGCTGGTGACAGCTACTGCTGCCATCAGCTTCACAGGGATCAGGAGATTCTGCCCCTTTGCTCTGCTGAGACCCCACCAGCAGCACTGCCTCCAGTTCTGGGGCCCCCAGCACAAGGGGGTCATAGAACTGTTGGAGAGGGCCCAAAGGAGGCCAGGAAGATTGATCAGAGGGCAGGAGAACCTCCCCTATGAGGACAGAAAGATGATCAGAGGGCTGGAGAACCTCCCCTATGAGCACAGAAAGATGATCAGAGGGCTGGAGAAGCTCCCCTATGAGGACAGGCTGGGAGAGTTGTGGCTGTTGAGCCTGGAGAAGAGAAGGCTGCAGGGAGACCTTAGAGCAGCCTGCCAGTACCTGAAGGGGCTGCAGGAGAGCTGGGGAGGGACTTGTGACAAGGGCTGGGAGTGACAGGACGAGGGAGAATGGCTTTGAGCTGGGAGAGGGGAGAGTGAGAGTGGAGATGAGGAAGAAATTCTTTGCAGTGAGGGTGGTGAGACACTGGCACAGGTT
>WBNM01013084.1:0-17989 GCA_013399055.1 Ramphastos sulfuratus | reverse complement strand
TAAGGACTGAAGCTCTATTTACAGCTCAGCACAATGTACAAGCAGAGATAGACACAACAGACAGGAATAGTTACAGACATAGACAAGTTAAAGGTAATACAGAAACACAATTCCCCTCCCAGAAATCAGAGTCCCCAGGAGGGGCTCCCAACCACCCTTCCACCTTCTCCCCACCCCTCTGCCTTACCCCAGGGTCTGCCTTACATGCAAGGTGAGTTTGGAGGATGGGCAAGGGGGGTTAGAAGCAGAGTGACGAGTTGGGTTAACAGCAGAGAGGCCAAGACCAAACCAGCAGCCAGGCTGAAAGAATTTGAGCTGTTCAGCCTGAATAAGGCTCCAGAGAGACCTTAGAACTACATTTCAGTGTCTGAAGGGGACCTACAGGCAGGCTGGGCAGGGACTGATCAGAAGGGCCTCTGGGGATATGGTTTGAAACTGGAGCAGTTAGATTTAGGTTGGACATCAGGAGGAAGTTCTGGTGAGACACTGGCACAGGCTGCCCAGGGATGTGGTTGAGACCCCAATCCTGGAGCCATTCAAGGTCAGGCTTGCTGTGGCCCTGGGCAGCCTGCTCTAGCTGGAGGTGTCCCTGCTGCCTGCAAGGACAAGATGCCCTTTGGGGGTCCTTTCCCACCTGATGCAATCTGTGACTGTGAAAAATGCTGCACCTCTTGTTTGAACCTGCTGAGACATCACAGAATCAAAGAATGGTTTGGGATGGAAGAGACCTTAACAAAACTACTTAGGAGGGGAAAACAATGAAACATTTCTCATGGTAGCTAAATGCAGCTTTGCTAAGACTTTTTTAAAGCCAGGTGTACCTCAAGTAGAGTTCTCAGTAGTTGACAGGCAGTTTTTCCAAGCTCATATTTTACTTTGCAAGTTCTTTATGAGACCTGATCCTTAGCTGTGAGGGTCAGAAGGGCTGATCAGAGATTCTCTCTTGTTTTCCTCACTTCTCCCCTCCCTCATTCCTTCCCTGGCAGAACTGTTTTGCTTGCCAGCATTATGGACAATGACTTCTTCTGGACTGCTTTTTTTCATAACCTTGGGTACCTGTCTGTATGAGAATGGTTTGGGTTGGAGGAGACCTTAAAGATCACCTAGCTCCAACACCCCTGCCATGGGCAGGGACCTGCTAGACCAGGGTGCTCAAGATCCCAGCCAACCTGGGTTTCAACACCTCCAGGGATGGAGAAATAGGTTGCTAAAATGTTGCAGGTCCAGAGGAGGCCACAAAGATGATCCAAGGGCTGGAGCACATCTGCTATGAGGACAGGCTGAGGGAGCTGGGGCTGTGCAGCCTGGAGAAGAGAAGACTCTGGTGGGACCTTAGAGCTGCCTTCCAATGCCTGAAGGGATCCTATAAGAAGCCTGCAGAGAGAATTTTCATGAGGGTGTCTAGAGACAGGACAAGGAACAATGGCTTTGAGCTGGAAGAGGGCAGATTTAGACCAGAGATTAGGAAGAAATTCCTTAGAGTGAGGGTGGTGAGACACTGGAACAGGTTGCCCAAGGAGGTTGTGGCTGCTCCCTCCCTGGAGGTGTTCAAGGCCAGGCTGGACAAGGCCTTGAGCAGCCAAGTGTAGTTGAGAGGTGTCCCTGCCCATGGTGGCGAGGTTGGGGTCAAGGCTGTCTATGGAGTCAAGGCTGCCTAAGGAGTCGAGGCTGCCTGAGGAGTCGAGGCTGTCTGAGGAGTCAAGGCTGCCTGAGGTGTTCAAGGCTGTCTGAGGAGTCAAGGCTGTCTGAGGAGTCGAGGCTGTCTGAGAAGTCAAGGCTGTCTATGGAGTCAAGGCTGTCTGAGGAGTCGAGGCTGCCTGAGGAGTCAAGGCTGTCTAAGGAGTCAAGGCTGCCTAAGGAGTCGAGGCTGTCTGAGAAGTCAAGGCTGCCTGAGGAGTCAAGGCTGCCTGAGGAGTCAAGGATCTCTAAGGAGTTGAGGATCTCTTCCAATCCAAACCATTCTGAGAGTCATGAAGCTTCTACCATTCCTTCCCCTTCTCCTAGACACACAGCTGGGCAATTGTTCTCTTAGAAGAAGCCTCCCAGAAAACAAACCCCACTCCTTCTGCCAAGACTGCTAGGACACAAAGAGCAGATGCCAGCACAGACAGGACTCACCCACTGCAAAGTCAGAGATGGCAAGATTCAGAAAGTAGTAGTTACTGCGGTGCCTGAGGCTCCTGTCCAGGATGAAAGCAAGGATCACCAGGATGTTCCCAAAGATGGTGACCAGGGCTAGCAACACCATGAGGGAAGCCAGCAGCACCAGCACACCCAGGGAGAACTCAGAGCTCAGTGACTGTGTGGACAAAGAGGCATTGCAGGTTCCAGCCGCACACGGAGCCTGGGCAGTGCTGTTGTGCATCTTGTGTGGCCAGGTCAGCTCAGTCTGGGAAGAGATTCCATCTGGCAGGGTTTTCCAAGAGCTTGAGAGAAGTCCACTAGCAGGCTGGGCTGGATCCTCACACATCCCCAAAAAATCATAATAGCAAAATAATGGAGCTGAAGACTTCAGGAGCTGGAGACTCTCACATTCCTGGGTCTAAACGCACCTTACTGGTCTGCAACCAAAATCTTGACAGCTCATAAACAGCAGTAAGTGCACACCTCAAAAAAAAACTCTCTCTTCCTCTCCTGAACACTGATCTGTATCTACTGAGGTCAGGAAAGTCAGTCTGAAAACAACTCTTTCCACAGCCAGTTTGCATATCAGCACTGTGTAAGCATTCTGACACAGTGAATTCTGCTGAAGCTAAACACAGATCTCATTTTCACTTCCCCAGTGGCCAACAGGATTTGAATTCATTACTGTTCCATTCTTCTCACAGTCAAATCTCCACTGCTGCAGCCCTTACTGCATGTTACAGCTACTCTTTAACAGAACAGANTCCCTGGAGGTGTTCAAGGCCAGGTTGGATGAGGCCTTGAGTGACCTGTGCTAGTGGGAGGTATCCCTGCCTATGACAGGGGGTTGGAACTGGATGATCTTTCAGGTCCCTTCCAACCTTACCATTCTATGATTTCTTAATGCTGCTGGTCACACAGCACTTAAAATTCAGTGACACACAGCAAAATATCACCAATATCTTTTCAGCTCCCAAGTCTAGCCCTGGGCACAGCTAACCAAGTATCTGTACTTTGGGGTGCTTTATAAGCATGGTCCATCCAATCCTCCACTTCCCAAGTAATCTCAGGTAAGCTTTCGCCTTGACCAAGCCAGCAGCTAAGGGCTTGACTTACTCAGAGAGCACTGAGCTGAATTTTCAACGACCACAAAACTCAGAGAATCGCAGAAGGTTAGGAGCTGGAAGGAACCTCTGCACATCCAAGTCCAACCCCCCCCTGCCAGAGCAGCATCACCCAGGGTAGGTCACACAGGAACACATCCAGGTGGGTTTTGAAAGTCTCCAGAGGAGACTCCACAACCTCCCTGGGCAGCCTGCTCCAGGGCTCTGCACCCTCACAGTAAAGAAGCTTTTTCTCATGTCCAGGAAGAACCTCCTGTGTTCTGCTTTGTCCCTCATCCTACCACAGCACACCACCAAAAAAGAGCCTGGCCCATTCTTCTTGACACCCACCCCCTCAGAGAGATGTTCATAAAGTCTCCTCTCAGCCTTCTCTTCTCCAGGCTAACCAGCCCCAGGGCTCTCAGCCTTTCCTCATCACACACATTCCAGTCCCCTCATCATCCTTGCAGTTCTCCATTGGACTCTCTCCAGCAGGTCTCTGCCTCTCTTCAATTGGGGAGCCCCAAACTGGACACAGCATTCCAGGTGTGCTCTCAGCAGGGCAGAGCAGAGGGGAGGGAGAACCCTTGACCTGCTGGCCACATTCTTCTTGATGCAGTCCAGGATGCCCTTGGCCCTCTTGGCCACAAGGGCACAAATACAACCAATTCTTCACCTGTTCAGCAGTAGTGTGACAAAGGTTTTGAGCTCACAAACACTGAGCTCTTGTGGCTCCAAGTTAACTGCACTTTGTGCTCCCTGACACGAGTTCTCCAGCACTGCCAAATGAGGACACAGCTTACCTAGGCCCTGTTCTCCCAGCCCAAAATGCAAACAAATGTACTAAAAGTATAGGGATAGACAAGGAGGCAACTCCAACATGTCCTCATTTGGAGACAACCTTCAGTTTCTCAGCTACTCCAGAAATGTTTTAAAAGTGTGGGTTTGTTTTTTTCAAGCCTCACAGATAAACAAAGGCTACAAAATCTGTGCCAGCACCTTAGCTAGCTCACAGCAGTGCAACCAGCTGTGCTGAGCCAAGCACCTCCTCCTGGAGCTGCACCTATCCAGCAGTCAGCCTCACCAACCATAACAGAGTCCCAGAGTGCCAGGTGGGAAGGGACCCCCAGGACCATCTGCTCCAACCTTTCCAGCTCACAGCAGAGCTGAACTGAGCTGCCCAGCACCCTGCCAAGCTCAGCCTTCAGACTGCCCCATGCAGGGCCCTCCACTGCTTCCCTTGGCAGATGATTCCAGTCTCTGACTGTTCCCAGGGGCAAACATTTCCTCCTGCAGTCCCATGGGAACCTCCCCAGCAGTAACTTGTCCCCATCACCCCTTGGCTTTGCCATGGCACTCCTTGTACAAAGGGAGTCTCCATCCTGCTGGCAGCCTCCCTTCATGTGCTGGTGCCTGCTGACAAGGTCTGCCCTGAGCCTTCTCTTCTGCAGGCTGCACACCCCCAGCTCTCAGCCTCTCCTCACAGGGCTCCAGCCCTCTGAGCACTCTCCTGGCCCTTCTCTGCACACTTTCCAGCCTGCCCACAGCTTTTTTGGTACAGCAGGGACCAGCACTGCAGGCAGAGCTCCAGGTGTGGTCTGACCAGCACTGAGCAGAGCAGAACAGTGACTTCTTTCTCTGTGCTGCTGATGCCCTTGGTGATGCAACCCTAGTGTTGATGTTAACACTACCCACGTGAGGCAAGGAAGCATCATGGGAATGAATGGTCAAAGAGAATCTCCCTGCAGTGTGAAAACTGCCAAGAGAAGTCTTCACTGCCAGAGCTCTGAGCAGAATTTGATAGCTCCTCAAAGCCATCAGCTTTTGTGCTATGATCAAGCTGCCCACACACATCTGAGCTGTGCTTGCACAGGAGTACTCTGCTTCTGCAACACTTCTACAGCCCCTTCCAAACCAAATAAAAAATGGCATCTAAACTGATACTGCTCTTCACTTGCCTGTGCCTCACATTTGCCTCATTTTACACATTTCTTACATATCTACATAGAGGAAATAAGATTATATTTTAAAACAGGGGGAAAATTTAACCAGGGCTTGCCCCTTACCCATCTGTGAAAGCTTTCAGGGTGAGTTGTAACACCTACACCAGGTCAGGAAGCCTGGCACATGGAAGGGATTATACCCAAACACCAGGTCAGGAAGCCTGGCACATGGAAGGGATTATACCCAAACACCAGGTCAGGAAGCCTGGCACATGGAAGGGATTATACCCAATCTCCACTGCCTTCTCCAACACAGCTCCCCACCCCTTCAGCACTGCATTTTCAACTGCTTTATTAGCATTTACTTAAGACACCTCTGTGCCAGCTTCCAGACCTCTCTGAATCCCATTCCCAAGCAGTGAACGTGGCCCTCGTTCAGTGAAAGAACAAATCCAGTTTGACACTGGTTCAGTGGCAGAGCAAATCCACATGATGTCACTGCAGCAGTAAACAAAAGAGCTGATCCAGTGTAAAATGCACTGTGTCAGCTCAGATTCGTTCCAGACCTTTTGTGGAACATCTTTGCACTTGCAGAGCATTATAGCCAAAAGGGTATTGTCCATTCTTGCCCAGCCAGCCCAAATCCTAAATCCAGTGTGAACCTGGGATTGCTTGCTCTGCTAATTCAACAGGAATGTGCTCATGTGCCCAAGCCTGGCCTGTCTTTGAGGTGCACGGATCTGGCACTAAATATCATTTAGACACAAGCAGAGAGGAAGTCTCTTCAGGAGAAAAGGCAGCACTAGGGAAAAGGGTAGGAACCATTTATGCCTGGGACAGATGTGATCACAAAATTCCATTACCATGGAAAATTGCCTTCTCTGAAAATCACAGAATCATAGAATGCTTTGGGTTGGAAGTGACCTCATCTAGTTCCAACCCCCTGCCATGGGCAAGGACACCGCCACAGGCAGTGCCCAACCTGGCCTTGAACACCTCCAGGGAGGGAGCAGCCACAACCTCCCTGGGCAAATCATCAAGTTAAGTGGACTGTGTCCTGCAACACCAGGCTTGGACTTTGCTGAAGTCAGAAAAGCACAGAAATGCTGCATTAGGAGCTAGATGTAGATTGGCCATTGGGAAGCAATTCTTCCTGTGAGGGTGCTGAGGCACTGCAACAGGTTGCCCGGAGGTGCTGTGGAGGCTCCAAGCCTGGAAGTGCTGAAAGCCAGGATGGAAGTGGCCTTGAGCAAGCTGGGCTAGTAGGAGGTGTCCCTGCCCATGGCAGAGGGTTGGAACTGGGTGTCTTTAAGGTCCCTTCCAACCCAAACCATTTGGTGCCTTCTTTATCACCAGGCAGTCCATTCACTTGCATACTGCTCACTGTGGGAAGTAACAACTAGAGGGCACCTCCTTGTCTTCATAGAATCACAGAATGGTAAGGTTGGAAGGGACCTCAAGGATCACCCAGTTCCAACCCCCTGCCATAAGCAGGGACACCTCCCACTAGCACAGGTCACTCAAGGCCTCATCCAACCTGGTCCTGAACACCTCCAGGGAGGGAGCAGCCACAACCTCCCTGGGCAACCTGTGCCAGTGTCTCACCACCCTCACTGTAAACAACTTCCTCCTAACATCCACTTTCAATCTCCCCTCTGCCAGTTCAAACCCACTGCCCCTTGTCCTGGCATTGCAAGCCCTTGTCAGTAGTCCCTCCCCAGCCTTCCTGTAGCCCACTTCAGATACTGGATGTCCAACCTAAACTTCCCCTGGCACTTTTATCACCAGGCAGTCCATCCACTTGCATACTGCTCACTGTGGGAAGTAACAAATAGAGGGCACCCCCTTGTCTTCAGAGTACATGAGGTTATACTGCTCCTGAGAGTAGTTGTACAACCTTCTGAAATGTGGCAGAACTGCTTCTGCACTGAATAGCTTCAGGTTTGCAATAGGACACACATTCTAATTCAACACAGCTCTGTAGCTGAATGAGGTTGCAGTGAGGTGGGGCTTGGGCTCTTCTCCCTAGGATCAGGTGATAGAAGGAGAGAAAATGTCCTGGAATTGTGCCAGGAGAGGGTTAGGTTGGAGAGGAGGAAAAAGAGTGAAAGAGTGGTCAGGGATTAGAAGAGGCTGCCCAGGGAGGTGGTGGAGTCCCCATGCCTGGAGGTGTTCAAGAAACATGGTTTAATGGTGATGTTGGGTTGCTGGTTGTACTACATGATCTTAGAGAGCTTTTCCAGCCCAAACAAGTCTGTGATTCCATGTGCTTTCAATGAACCTCTCTGCAGACACCTACAGAAGAGTTCTTTCATAATACCAACTTTCTCTTACAAAAAAAAAAAAACAAACAAAAAAAAACAACAAAGAAGCATCTCAAACAAACAAAGCAGGACTTCCAACAAAACTTGCTATGCACTGGATGGTTTTTAAGCTGGCATCACACCAGCAAGAACAAACCCAAGATGTTGAAAATTAAGAAGATCAGGACAAAGCTCTCTGCTGCACTCTTCACCAATGCCAGGAGTACACAGAAGTTTTTTCTTTATTTCTGTGGAAGACACCTGTGAAAGAACAGCACTAAATGAGAGATGAACCTGGCTTCCAACACTTCCAGGCTTGGAGCCTCCACAGCCTCCCTGGCCAACTTGTTCCAGTGCCTCATCACCCTCATGGGCAAGAATTGCTTCCTAATGGCCAATCTAAATCCAGCTTCTTCCAGTCTGAAGCCATCACCTCTCATCATGTCATTTCCATGCCTTGTAAAGAGTCCCTCCCCAGCTCTTCTGAAGCCCCCTTTAGGTACTGGAAGGCTGCTATGAGGTCTTCCTGGAGCCTTCTCTTCTTCAGGCTCAACAGCCCCAACTCTCCCAGCCTATCCCTATGGCAGAGGTTCTGCAGCCCTCAGGCCATCTTTGTGGCCTCCTGTGGACCCACTCTAACAGCTCCATGTCCAGATGGCTCCAGATGCTGCAATGATTTCATAACAAGGAGCTGAAAATGTAAAAATACAGAGAATTTGTGTCTAAGCCTAACTTCAGCAGAGCAGAAGAAATCACAGGCAGGAGGGGGTAAAAATATATCCATGGCTTTACTGAGGTCTCCTGTGAATACAAAAGCTCTGTTGTACCAGGTAAGGCAATAATATAATAGTATAAATATGTGCAAAGTCATCTTCTGTGCTTGGAAAAAAATAAATTAGTGCTCTGCTTTCTTCTTGTTGTCCTTCCTTAGTTTCTTGTTCTTTCCTGCTTGTTTAGATGATTCTTCCTGAAACACAAAAGCAAGCATTTCAGAATGCAAACAGCATTCTTCTGCTCTGGCAGCATTCTCTCAAGGCCATGCACCAGCACTGTTCTCCTGTGTAGGAGATCACTGGCATTTATAAAGGTTTGGAGCTGTCTGATATTTATCCATTCTTTCCCAGGAATCTAAATGCCTATAAATTGTGGTACTTTCACTGAGCAATGAAGCTCTCTGTCAGCCAGAGGATGACACAGGGAGTGTTTTCTTCTGGCTTCATCTAACAGTGAGTGTTTCATAGAATCACAGCTCTATTGGAAAAGCCCTTTTAAGACCATCCACCCCAACCATTTTCTAACTGTGGAGGATTATTTTAATTCTTGCTCTGCTTGTAGACAAGTAGATGCTGCTTTTGCAAAGGGAAAGAAAAACACAAACTGCTGCATGCTTGTAGTGAACTGGAATTTGCAAGTCTTGGATCACAGAAGCAAGCAGTGTTCCATAGGTGGTAGAATCACTGAATTGTCTTGGCTAGAAAGCCCTTTTTGCTCATCCAGCCCAACCATTCTCTAACACTGCCGAGGCTGGTGCTAAGCCATGGCCCTTAGCACCACATCTCTGCCTCTCTGAAACACCTCTGGGGATGGAGATTCAACCACCTCCCTGGGCAGCCTGTGCCAGGCTTTGAGAACCATTCCAGGGAAGAAGTTTCTTCCAATGTCCAACCTAAACCTGCCCTGATACAACTCGAGGCCATTTCCTCTCATCATATAACCTGTTACTTAGGAGACGACACCAAAACTCACCTGGCTCCAATGTCCTGGAGCCTCAACTACCTAGCTGTAAAGAGCCAGAAGGTCTCCCCTCAGCCTCCTCTTCTCCACACTAACCACCTCCAGCTCCCTCAGCTGCTCTTCCCCAGCCCTGTTCTCCAAACCCTTCCCCAGCTTTGTTGCCCTTCTCTGGACCTGCTCCAGCTCCTCAATGTCCTGCTTAGAGTAAGCAGCTCAAAACTGAGCCCAGCACTCAAGCTGTGGCATCACCAGTGCCTAGTACAGGGGCACAATCCCTGCCCTGCTCCTGCTGGCCACATTATTGCTGATCCAGGCCAGGATGCTGGTGGCCTTTTTGGTCACCTGGGCACACACTGGCTCATCTTCAGCTGCTGTCAATCAGCACCCCCAGCACCCCAGCAGTGTGCCCAGGTGGCCAATAAGGCCTATGGCATCCTGGCCTGTATCAGGAGCAGTGTGGCCAGCAGGACCAGGGAAGTTATTCTGCCCCTGTTACTCAGCACTGGTTAGGCCACACCTGGAGTCCTGTGTCCAGTTCTGGGCCACTCAATTTTAAAAAAGATGTTGAGGTGCTTGAACATGTCCAGAGAAGGGCACCGAGGATGGTGAGGGGGCCTTGTTGAATCTCTTCCCATTGCCCTCAGCCTACTGATCCAACTTGTCCAGGTCCCTCTGCAGAGCCTTCAGCAGATCCATTCTCCCTTCCAGCTTGGTGTCATCTGCAAACTGACTGAGAGTGCCTCGATCCCCTCATCCAGATCATTATAAAGCTAATAAAGAGAACTGACCCTGGGGAACACCACTTGTGACTGGCTGCCATCTGGATTTAACTCCATTCCCTACCACTCTTTGGATCCAGCCATCAGCCAGTTCTCAACCCAGTGAAGCACCCATCCAAGCTAGCAGCAGGCAGTTTCTCCAGCAGGATGCTGTGAGACTGTGCTGGTTTGAGGCTAATTGGAATATTTTTATGAAAAAAAATAGATGATAGGCTGTGAAAAGCAAACACTGGGGATGTCTGCTTCACTCATAGGCTTGCTGAGGTGTGTAAGAACAAGAACACAAACATACACAAGACTCTCTCCCGGAGAGTCTCGTTCTCTCTAGCTGTTTTGGTCTGGACCTCTCTGCTAACCTCACTAACCACTTTCCTTCTAACCCCCTTTACCCATCCTCCAAACTCATCTTGCACCTAAGCCAGACCCTGGGGTAAGGTATAGGGGTGGGAAGAAGGTGGAAGGGTGGTTGGGAGCCCCTCCTGGGGACTCTGATTTCTGGGAGGGGGATTGTTTCTGTATTACCTTTAACTTGTCTATGTCTGTAACTATTCCTGTCTATTGTGTCTATCTCTGCTTGTACATTGTGCTGAGCTGTGAACAGACCTTCAGTCCTTAACTTCCAGCTGGCTGAGTCTAGTCTGGGGGATTTTACAAAGCGTGGGGGAGCAGGGAACTCCCAAACCATCACAGGGACACAGTGTCAAAGGCAGACACATCCACAGCCCTTCCTACATCCACTACGTTGGTCACCTTGTCATAGATCAGATTGGTTAAGCAGGACCTCTCCTTCACAAACTCATGCTGGCTGTGCCTGATGAATTCACACAAGCTCACACAGAGAGGCCTTCATTCCAAGCAGCAGAAACTCACCACTGGAGGCACATAGCTGTGTTCCACAAGCACATTCCTTGCACAGTTGTTTATGTGTTTAAAGCGGTCCGGTCCCAGGAGGATGCCCCCATACCAGCGGGACACCACAACCAACACATTGTGGACATTCAAAATCTGTTTAAAGACAGAGAAAGAAAAGCTGTTATAATAATACTGAACTGGTTTTACTGGTGACACCAATTCTGAACACAGAGCAAGTCCACTCTCTTGTACGTGCAAGAAGTTACAGCCAGGTCTGTGCCACACAAGCGTTACCAGAGGTAACAAATAATGACAGATCGACAGTTGGGATTAAGTTTCCTCCTCCAAGCTCCTACCCAAAGGCAAAATCAAAGTAAAATGAGTCAATATAGCCCTCAGAGAGGGCAAAAAGCCATCCCACGTGCACTACAGCTGCTCACAGAATCATAGAATGGTAAGGTTGGAAGGGACCTCAAAGATCATCCAGTTCCAACCCCCTGCCATAGGCAGAGACACCTCCCACTAGCACAGGTCACTCAAGGCCTCATCCAACCTGGCCTTGAACACCTCCAGGGAGGGAGCAGCCACAACCTCCCTGAGCAACTTGTGCCAGTATCTCATGACCCTCACTGTAAAGAACTTCCTCCCAATATCCAGTCTAAATCTCATCCATGACTCAAAAGCCTCAGGCATTACTTAGAAGGGAAATTGCTGAGTTACATTTATTAGTCTTTGATACAATGAGTAAGAACCACTGACACCAAGCAGAGAAGGGCCATGAGGATGAGCAGAGGGCTGGAGCTGCTCTGCTATGAGGATAGACTGAGAGAGCTGGGGATGTTCAGTCTGGAGAAGAGAAGGCTCTGAGGAGAACTTATTGTGGCTTTCCAGTATCTGCAGAGGGCTACAAGAAAGCTGGAGAAGGACTTTTTAGAGTGTCAAGTAGTGATAGGACTGGGGGGAAAGGATATAAGTTAGAGGAGAGCAGATCGAGATTAGATGTTAGGACGAAGTTCTTCAGCATAAGGGTGCTGAGACACTGGCACAGGTTGCCCAGGGAGGTGGTGGAAGCCTCATCCCTGGATGTCTCTAAGCCAGGCTGGATGTGGCTCTGAGCAACCTGATCTAGTGTGAGGTGTCCCTGCCCATGGCAGGGGGTTGGAACTGGATGAGCCTTGAGGTCCCTTCCAATCCTGACTGACTGAGGCGTCCCTGACCATGGCAGGGGTTTGGAACTCGATGAGCTTTGAGGTCCCTTCCAACCCTGATAGTTCTGTGATTCTATGATTGTCTGCCTTCAATTTGGGAAGTGTTGGTGGCTGAGGCTAGTAACAGCCAGGGCACAAGCACTGAATCACAGAAATGTTTAGGCTGTAAAAGACTTTAAAATCACAGTCCAATCACTAACACAGGACTGCCAAGGGTGGTGCTAAACCATGGCCCTCAGCACCACATCCACAGATCCTGCAAACACCTCCAGGGATGATGATTCAACCACCTCCCTGGGCAGCCTGTGCCAGGCCTTGACAACTCTTTCAGGGAGGGGAGTTGCAAGTGACAGGACAAAGGGAAGCAGCCTCACATCACACAGTAAGCACAGGAATCAAAATTTATTGTCTTTTAGACTGATCAGTGACTGCCCTAGTAACAGGTGAGAGGATGGGAGGAAATGGGCTGAAGTTGTATTGCATTAATTGGGATTTGGAAGTACTTAAGAACACAGAATCAGAGAATCAGGCAGGTTGGAAGAGACCTCCAAGCTCATCCAGCCCAACCTATCACCCAGCCCTAGCCAATCAACCAGACCATGGCACTAAGTGCCCCATCCAGGTTTTGCTTCAACACCTCCAGGGACAGCAACTCCACCACCTCCCTGGGCAGCCCATTCCAATGCCAACCACTCTCTCTGTCAACAACTTCCTCCTACTATCAAGCCTATCAGAGAAGGTTTAGGATGAGATTTAGGTTGGGCATTGGAAGAAAGCTATTTAGCTGCACAGTTCTGGAATTGCCGAATATTAGTTTCTAAATACCAGGTGTAACTCTTTAAAACACACAGAGTGAAGTTCCTGTCCACAGGATCACAGAGTTGTTTTGGTGGGAAAAGCCCTAAAGATCAGAGATGGAGAATAGTTGGACTCTATGATCTGCAAGGTCTTTTCCAAGCCAGAAGGATTCAATGGTTCTATGAATCCTCCTCTCTCTTTAGTGCTCTCCCAGCAGTGCCATTTGCATATCAGGCAGTTATGATACAATTCACACAGCACAGAGCTGGGTGATGCTAGAGGAAGTCTCTGAAAAGCAGAAAGTGTCTCCACTGTGGTTGTCCCTGCTGAGGGCAGCAGCCTCTCCTGCTCAGTCAAGCAGTGGCTTTTGGTAGGGTGACGGCTGAAGGGAGAGGGGAGAGAAATCTCCTCAAAGAGGCAAGACAGAAAGCACTCAATTGCCCCAGGGCAGGTTCAGGTTGGACATGAGAAGAAAATTCTTCCTTGAAAGGGTTCTCAAAGCCTGGCACAGGCTGCCCAGGGAGGTGGCTGAATGCCCATCCCCAGAGGTTTTTCAAAGGGGCAGAGATGTGGTGCTGAGGGCCATGGTTTAGCACCAGCCTTGGCAGAGTTAGAGAATGGTTGGGCTGGATGAGCTCAAAGGGCTTTCCAGCCAAGACAATTCAGTGATTCTACCACCTATGGAACACTGCTTGCTTCTGTCATCCAAGACTTGCAAATTCCAATTCACTACAAGCATGGAACAGTTTGCGTTTTTCTTTCCCCTTTGCAAAAGCAACATCTACTTGGCTACAAGCAGAGCAAGAATTAAAATAATCCTTCACAGGACAATTCCTATGGTAATGATTTTTAAAAATCACTGCTCAAGACTTCCAGAAGGCAAGGATGGATTTCTAGAACCTGCATAAGATGAAGAAGACGTCCACCTGCTGCTGTCTCCCCATCATCTTCACAGTCCTGTAAGAATGTCTGCTTATCTTCACAGAATATCCTTGGAAAGAGAAAAAAAAAACCAAAATAAGAACATAAAATGCCACCCAGTGAACATTTTGCCTGGATGAATGCAGTCTCAGACACCTTTCAAGGCATCTGTTACAATTCTACTTCTCTATTAAAGACATTTCCATGAAAACAGGATGTGGTTTAAGGCAAACCACAGACATGCATTCATCTGTACAGCAGAACAAGTTTGGAGAAGTTTTTACATCGATTTTAGCTACTTAAGATGAGTTTTTAGAGATATCATCAGCATAAAGTCTCCAATCAGAACAATCCACAGTTTTTTAGCCTAATAAGTACACCCAGTTGAGGTCAATGGGATTAGGTTTAACAAAGGCAAGTACTGGCTCCTGCACTTGGGGCTAACAACCCAGGATTGGAGCAGAGTGGCTGGAAACTGCCCTGCAGAGAAAGACCTGTGGGTGCTGGTCAGCAGTCGGCTGAACATGAGCCAGTGTGTGCCCAGGTGGCCAAGAAGACCACCAGCATCCTGGCCTGGATCAACAATAGTGAGACAGCAGGCAAGGGCTGTGATTGTCTGCCTTTACTGGGCACTGGTGAGGTCACACCTTGAGTCCTGGGTTCAGTTTTGGGGCCCTCACTGCAAGGACATTGAGGGGCTGGAGCAGGTCCAGAGAAGGGCAACAAAGCTGGGGAAGGGTCTGGAGAAGAGGGCTGGGGAGGAGCAGCTGAGGGAGCTGGGGGAGAAGAAGAGGCTGAGGGCAGAGCTCATTGCTCTCTCCAGTTCCCTGAGAGGAGGCTGCAGGCAGGTGGGGGTTGGCCTCTGCTCCCTAGGATGAGGTGACAGAAGGAAGGAAATGTCCTGAAATTGTGCCAGGGGAGGGTTAGGTTAGAAATGAGGAAAAATGTCTTTGCTGCAAGAGTGGTCAGGGACCGGAACAGGCTACCCAGGGAGGTGGTGGAGTCACCATCCTTGAAGGTCTTCAAGAAACCCGTGGCCATGGCACTTGGGGGCATGGTTTAATGGCCATGGTGGTGCTGAGTTGATCACTGGACTTGAGGATCTTAGAGGTCTTTTCCAACCACAGCAGTTCTATGACTCTAAGAAATGAAAACTGTCAGGAACAGGTTCAGATTGTGGTACACTATTTGGAGGACCTCAGATAAAAGATGATCAGAGTAATTAGTTAGGTTTGAGTTGTAGCAGCAGCTTGGAACCATTACTGAGATTTGCCTTCAGAGTCTCCATGCCATCTCCTTCCTCAGGGAGCACTCCAGCACAATCTGGGGCTATTGTTTCACATAAAGGACATATGCTCTGCTCTAATTTTCCAGAGATAATCCTCAGAGGCCTGTTTGTTACCAACTGATTTCATAACCTCTGAACTTACTTAAGAACAATGTGACAATGACAAAGAGGGTTCTGGGAGTCCATGCAAAGTGCTAAGTATGTTTCTGTTAGCTTTTTGCAGAGTATTTAGATTGAATGAGTGAAAGGAGTCAGATCATGGAATCTGACTTTGGATTGGAAGGGACCTTAAAGATAATCCAGTTCCAACCCCATGCCATGGGGGCTGAACAGCTCCAGTTCCCTCAGCCTGTTCCAATCAGGGAGATTCTCCAGCCCTCTGATCACCTCCTTGGCCTCTTCTGGAGCTCCTCCAACAGTTCCATGTCCTTCTTGTCCTGGGGGCACTAGAACTGGACAAAGTGCTCCAGGCAGGGTCTCACCAGAGCAGAAAAAATACATTCACTATTTCTCTCACCTGTATGCATAGATGTTGTGGGTAGCACTTGCAATTTTCTTGTTCTCATACAATTTTTCAAGAACTCTCTTTACCTTTAAAAAGAAATCAAAACAAAACCCAACAAAACAAACAGAATTAAGATTCCTTTTATAACAAGGATTTCATAAATGTCATCTCAGTATCACTCCTAAACAAACATCTCCTGAAGCTTGAGAAGTAGAGATTTAAACTGGAGAGTAGGATGAAATTCCTGACAGTGAGGGTGGTGAGACACCAGAACAGATTGCTCAGGGAGGTCATGGATGCCCCCTCCCTGGAGTAGTTCAAGGCCAGGTTGGATAGATGAGGCCTTGAGCAACCTGGGCTAGTGGGAGTGTCCCTGTCCAGGGCAGGGGGGTGAAACTGGATGACCTTCCAACCCAAACCATTCTGTGATTCTATGACTCTCCTTAATACCACAATGAAAGAGTTTTACACTATGACATAAAATAAATTAAGTATTTAGTGTGGTAACTTGAGAAGCAGCTTCTCAGTACCTTCATGCTTGTTTCCTAGAATTTTCTGGGATACTGAAAACAGCTGTTCCTTGAATTTGTACATTCTCTGTCTTCACGTTACTGCTTAACATCTGGAAGTGTCCTTTACCAAACAAGAGAGAGTAAGATCTAGAACTCTTTTTAATCATGCAATCATGAAATTGTTTTGATTGGGAAAAAACCCTCTACGGTTATAGAGTCCAACCACTATCTCTGCCCTGCTCTGCTGAGACCCCACCTGCAGCCCTGGGTCCAGCTCTGATGCTCCCACACAAGAACATACTCTAAGGTCTCCCTTGAGCCTTCTCTTCTTTAGACTGAACAGCTCCAACTCTCTCAGCCTGTTCCCACAGGGGAGGTTCTCCAGCCCTCTGAGCATCTCTGTGGCCTCCTCTGGACCTTCCAATGTCCATCTTGTGCTGGGAGCCCCAGAACTGGAGGCAGTGCTGCAGGTGAGGTTTGAGCAGAGCAGAGCAGAGGGGCAAAATCCCCTCCCTGTGCTGCTGCTCTCCCTGTTCTGGATGCAGCCAGCGCACAACTGGGTCTGGGCTGCCAGCAACCAGTGCTGGCTCCTGGGGAGTTTGTCACCAACTGACCCCCAAGGCCTTCTCTTGGACAGATNTGGAACAGCTCTGTTAGGAGGAGAGCCTGAGGGAGCTGGGGCTGGGAGCTTGGAGAAGAGAAGACTGAGAGGTGACCTCAGCAATGGTTATCAATATGCAAAGGTGAGTGGCAGGAGGCTGGAGCCAGCTCTGCTGGGTGATGCCCAATGACAGCACAAGAGGCAATGGTGGAAGCTGAGGCATAGGAAGTGCCAGGGAAACATGAGGAGGAATTTTTTTCTCTGTGAGGGTGACAGAGCCCTGGAACAGGCTGCCCAGGGGGGTTGTGGAGTCTCCCTTTCTGAAGATATTCAAACCCTGCCTGGATGTGTTCCTGTGTGACCTGCTCTGGGTGATGCTGCTCTGGCAGGGGAGTTGGACTGGCTGAGCTTCAGAGGTCTCTTCCAACCCCTGACATTCTGTGATTCTGTGACAAGCAAAGAATGACTGCACTTCAAAGCAGGGATCTGTTCAAGTGAAGCCCACCAGGTGACACACAGAACTCCAAAATGTGGGGCTTTCTTTCATCAGACTGCTAAGAATCTCTGTTACTATTTCAATATTAGGAGTGTTACTCAAATGAGGAGTAGCAAACCAGAATCTTAAGGCTTCTCTCTACTAAATCATTTCATCAGCACTAACTTTTTTACCTTCTTGACTTTCAGGTGTAAGGCAATTTAACATTTGAATTGGGTCTTCCTGAATGGGCTGATATTCTAGGAGGAAATTATCTCCATCATCTTCATCAGCTTCTTTGGTGGTTTTCTTAATATCTGGTTCTGCTAAGACACAAGCAGTGGAATTTATGACATTTTTTTGTGAGGCAAGACAAAAATTCAGTGTCTTTTTCTCAACAATCTTTGGCTTTCAGTTCAAATCATTTTGCCATTAAAAATTGCATGGATAAGTGGCAATGGTCACTGGCAGCCAAGGCCACCCATGCCTGAGCTGCAGCCAAAGCAGTGTGAGCAGGGAGGGGATTCTGCTCCTCTGCTCTGCAGAGGAGGCATGGATAAGCAAGGAGCTTCTGGAAAATCTCCAAGGGAAGGTCCACAGTCTGTGCAAAAAGGGACTGGCCACTTGGGAGGAACACAGGAACACTGCCAGATTATGTAGGGATGCCACAAGGAAACCTGAGGCCCTCTTGGAATTAAATCTAGGATTGTTTCAGTTGGAAAAGATCTTTGAGACCAGAGTCCAACCATTACCTAACTCTACAACTTTAACCTTTTAACCTGTAATGAAATCTTACTTTGCAATTGAACTAACAGTGAAGTGACAAACTGTGCTGGTTTGAGG
>WBNM01013082.1:62835-100369 GCA_013399055.1 Ramphastos sulfuratus | reverse complement strand
GTTCCAGTCCCCCAATCATCCTTACAGCTTTCTGCTGGACTCTCTTCAGCAGATCCCTGTCTCTTGAAATGGTGAGCTCAAAACTGGACACAATATTCCAGGTGTGGTCTCACCTTTCTGCTGAGTAGAGGGGGAGGAGAACCTCCCTAGACCTGCTGGACACCCTTTTCTTGATGCATCCCAGGATACCGTTGGCTCTCCTGGCCACAAGGGCACACTGCTGTCCCATGGAGAACTTGCTGTCCACCAGGACTCCAAGGGCTTTATCCATGGAGCTGCTTTCCAACAGGAAAAACCCCTGGTCTTTACTGGTGCCTGGTGTTCTTCCTGCCCAGATGCAGGACTCTGCACTTGTCCTTATTGAACCTGCAGACAGGTGCTGAAGGAAAGGCTTAACTTGCTTTGGGTGCAGCATCTTAACGTTGAGAAGCTACAGTTTGAGCCATTAGAAGGCTGCTTTGCTGACTGCTTTAATTCCCTGGGGAATGGCTCCTCAGTTAAAATTCTTTGCAGTGTTGGTTCTTGGTTTTGTTTACCTTTTTATATGTTAAAGGTGCCTGGAATCACCTTTCCTAGCCTTTGCTTTGATGTCCTGTTTACTGCTGTCTGCTCTCTTACCCCTTCTTGGAATCTGCTGCCTAGCATGGGGACCCCTCTGGATTTCAGGCTGTAGGCTCCCTGTGTTCCAAATTATTTCAAAGATATAGTAGCCTTCCAGTATCTGAAGGGGGCCTACAGGAAGGCTGGGGAGGGACTATTGACAAGGTCTTGCAATGACAGGACAAGGGGCAATGGATTTGAACTGGCAGAGGGGAGATTTAAACTGGATGTTAGGAGGACGTTCTTTACAGTGAGGGTAGTGAGACACTGGCACAGGTTGCCCAGGGAGGTTGTGGATGCTCCCTCCCTGGAGGTGTTCAAGGCCAGGTTGGACGAGGCCTTGAGTGACCTGTACTAGTG
This sequence comes from Ramphastos sulfuratus, assembly GCA_013399055.1. NCBI lineage: Eukaryota > Metazoa > Chordata > Aves > Piciformes > Ramphastidae > Ramphastos > Ramphastos sulfuratus. Next base: position 99,409 of record WBNM01013082.1, on the reverse strand, counting down.
GGAGGTGTCCCTGCCTATGGCAGGGGGGTGGAACTGGATGATCCTTGAGGTCCCTTCCAACCTTACCATTCTGTGATTCTGTGATTCTATATTGCTGCTTGAGACTGTGCAGTTGGCTGCTGCTCCTCTGGAATTTGCTATTGCCCAGGAGAAAAACTAATGGTTGCTCACTGGGGGACTTTCCCATCCAGTTTCAGAAATGCCACTTTACTTATTGCAGAGCTCTCCTTTCTCTTCAGTAGCAATTTCTGACTTCTCTGTCTGCCCAGAGTCCTGTTGCTGGTGTGGAAATAATTCCCTAGCCTCGCTGTCATTACCTTTGTCATGCATTGGTGTTTGGTTCAGTCTTCCTCCTTGGATTCCCAAGGCTGTTTGACATACTGAGAGTGCCTCTGGTGGCTTAAAAAGCATAGATTGATGGATTCCTAATATGGTTTAGGTTGGAAGGGACCTTAAAGATCATACAGTTCCAACCCCCTGCCATAGGCAGGGACATCTCCCACTAGAACAGGTTGCTCAAGGCCTCATCCAGCGTGGCCTTGAACACCTCCAGGGAGGTTGTGGAGCACAGAATCACCCAATGTGATATTTCATCACATTGGGTGATTCTGTGCTCCACAACCTTCCTGGGCAACCTGTGCCAGTGTCTCACCACCCTCACTGGAAAGAATTTCTTCCTAATCTCCAGTCTCAATCTGCCCTTTTCAAGCTTCAATTCATTCCCTCTCATCCTGTCACTCCAAACCCTTGTCAAAAGTCCCTTCCCAGCTTTCTTGTAGGTCCCCTTCAGGTACTGGAAGGTTGCTCTAAGGTCCCCCTGGACCCTTCTCCAGGATGAACAGCCCCAACTCTCTCAGCCTGTCCCCACAGGGGAGGTTCTCCAGCCCCCGATCATCTTGGTGGCATCCTCTGGACCTGCTCCAGCAGCTTCCATGTCCTTCTTATGCTGGGGCACCAGAAGTGGATGCAGTGCTCCAGGTGGGCTCTCATCTGCTACCTGCAGGATGCAAACTCACAGCTATACAAAATTTTTCCCTGTTGCCTTATTGCCTCAGGCTGCACAGGCTGCACAGTCTGCAGCTTTTCAGTTTTGTGCACACAAGCCAGCAAGGGTTCAATTCTTTAACTCCCACTCACCAGAGCAGAAGATTCTCTAACTAGCTCCCATGGTCCTTCCTCTTCAGCTTCCTAAAATCTTCCACTCCATTTGTTTCTGCATGTCTGTACCAAACCAGACTTGACAATGGAAGTTGCACCTTGGATGTTTGCTGGAAGGTGGTAGCACTCTTTGCCCTGTAGTGACTTGGTTGTCTGTTCTAACCTGCATTTTGCCAATTCTTGTTGGTTTAAAAGGAAACCTCCTGTAGGCTGGAAATCATTTAGAGAATACACCCCCAGAGAGTTAGTGAATCTCAGCCATGACTAATGGAATCATTAAGGTTGGAAAAGACCTTTAAGATGATGGAACCTAACTGTAACCCAACTACCATGGCTACTAAACCGTATCCTGAAGCATCACATTTACAGCTTCTTGAGCACCTCCAGGGATGGTGACTCCACCACCTGCCTGGGCAGCCTGTTCCAACCCCTCACGACTCTCTGACTGAAAAAGTTTTATTGGTGGTCTCTGATTCAGTGAAATCTTCAAGTAAGATCTCAGACTTTGATACTTTAAAGCCCTGTGGTTAGTGAGCCCTGTCCCTCTGAGGAGATACTTGTGAGGTATCACTGCCACTACAGCTGCCAGACCATTTTTTTTTTTTTTAATTAAATGCATAGAGTCTTGTTATGGCCCTCATAGAATGGTTTCCAGTGAGGAATTCATCCTCCATGCCTGTTTGGACCCATTTACAGTTCTAGGTTCAACAACATCCCCTAACAACAATTCTGCAATCTTTGTGACGTGTGAAAGGAATTTTCTTTAGCCTGCAGTGAAATTGCTGCCTCAGCTCACCACTGTTTCCTTCAGATGAGGTAAAACAGATCAAACCCCTCAAGTTCTGTGTATTTGAAAGGAAGATCTCCAGGTCTCAGGTCCAGGGCTTTGCACCACTCTAAAGTCTTCTCCTTTTTCCACATCTTTTTCAAATCATGGAACCATCCCAGAGCCCTGTGCTGTAAACAGAGAGAACATCATCTCTGCATGCTCTGAGATCCCATTTACACACCATAGAATCACAGAATGGTTTGGACTGGAAGGGACCTCCAAAGGGCATCCAGTCCATCCCCCTGCAGAGACATCCTCCACTAGAGCAGCTTGCTCACAGCCTTGGCCAGCCTCACCTTGAAAATCTTCAGGAACTGGGGGTCTCAGCTACATCTCTGGGCCACCTGTTGCAGTGTTCCAGCACAGAACTTGTTCCTAACATCCAATCTGAATCTTCTCTCACTTCAAACCATTGCAGGCCTTTGGAAAGAGCCCTTCTGCAGCCTTCTTGTAGCCCCCCCCTTCAGATACTGAGGCCTTCCCAGAGCCTTCTCTTCTTTTTTCTTCTCTTTGTTCAGTACATTAAAGGTTTGTAGTAGAAGTTCAGCTTTCCAGTCAGCTGAGCTGAGCTACTTTAGGAGTCTCACAGTAAGGTCTGGCTCCACCATGTAGTGCTTCTCTTCTGCCTTTTTCTCCAGGCTGTGTAGTGTTCAGGTGCAGATCTCACTATATTAGGCCTAAGCAGTTCTCTTGAGACACCAAACTTCTGCTGCCATAAATCAGAAACAAAGAGCATTGTGTTCTTTTCATAGAATCACAGAATTGTTTAGGTTGGAAAAGCCCTTTAAGATTATCCAGTCCAACCATTCTCTAACTTGACCCAGAGCAGTGCTAAACCTCAGCACCACATCTCTGCCTCTCTAAAACACTTCCAAGCATGGGGATTTAACCACCTCCCTGGGCAGCCTGTGCCAGTCTTGGAGAACCCTTTCAGGCAAAAAGTTTATTCTAATATCCAATCTGAACCTCCCCTGGGGCAACTTGAGGCTGTTTTCTCTCATCCTGTCACTTTTTACTAGGGAGAAGAGGCCAGCCCACACCTGGTTCCAAGCTCCTTTCAGGGAGTTGTAGAGAGCAATGAGATCTCCCCTGAGCCTCTTTTTCTCCAGACTAAACAACCCCTGTTCCCTCAGCTGCTCCTCACCAGATCTGTTCTCCAGACCCTTCACCAGCTTTGTTGCCCTTCTCTGCATCATTCCAGCACCTCAATATCTTCTCTGGACTTGGAGCCCCAAAACTGAAAACAGTCCTCAAGAAGTGGCCTCACCAGTGCTGAGTACTGATACAGCACAGATTACAGTGCTGAGGGGCACAACCACTGCCCTGGCCCCGCTGCTCACACCATTGCTGATCCAGGCCAGGATTCTGGTGGCCTTCTTGGCCACCTGGGCACACCCTGGCTCATCTTCAGCCAGCTGTTGACCAGCACCCCCAGGGCTTTCTCTGCTGGGCAGTTTCCAGCTGCTCTGCCCTAAACCTGGAGCATTCATAGGGTTGTTGTGACCCAAGTGCAGGACCCAGCTCTTGACCTTGTTGAATCTCTTACAATTGGCCTCTCCTTAGCTGTGTGTAACCTATACCCATTGCCCTGTGCTAGGTCAGCTAGCTCACAGCAGCTGGGATGATCCCATTTACTGTTCAAACCCTTTTGAAGTTTACTGGTGTGCTGGGACATCCAGAACTCCAATGCTGGTTGGAAAAGAAAGCTCACTGCTCCCATCTGCTTGCTAGGTGATTCTTTTAAGATGATTGATTGTCTGTTTCTAGCTATGCAACTTCTAGGGTGTTTAATGATTAGAACCAAACCTCTTCCTGAACCTCCTTGGCCATAGGTAATTTTTCATTGTTCCTCTGATTTGTCTACTTTAGTTAACCCCCTTCCTAATCTAGAATATGAGATTCTGCCTGTCTTCTATATTTTAATTATTTTATCATGCTATCAGCTAAAGGATATATATCATGTTTAGGGCTTTCTTCTCTAATATTTTGCAGGTAAAATACCCAAAAGGTGCCCAAGTTTCCTAGTACAGTTTCAGAACCCAGAATGAAATTTGCTCTGTACACTTCCATAACTACAAGGTCAGGTACCTGTTTGATCATCATTTCAGGTACAACAGATGAAGTTTGTCTGCATGGTTTCTTATTTCTGTATAGTAGAACACCAAAGTACTAGAGAGATGTAGTAATTTGGTCCAACAAACATTTCTGTTTCATCTAGTGTCTGTGTAATGAATGGAAAAAGAAAACCTGCAAGAAAAGAAACGGCGACGCCAAAGAACCAGAGTCTGTGCCTGGGTTTGCTGCTGATTAGGATCTGGTCTTAGAACATGGACACAGCTCTGACTTGTTTGTAAAGCTGATTATGCACCTTGGGGGCAGTCCTGCAGATCAATCCCTTCACGTGTGTGAGGATGGAGTATGGGTACTTTGGGCTTCCCTGAAGGGAACGCAGAGCGGGGACCTGCCAGCTGCGGATGTTAAAGAGCAAGCTGGATGTGCACCTCTGCAGCCAAAAGAGAGCCAAACCAGACTCTGAAGTCGTAGGCTTCCTTCTGGGGTATGCATAAGGATCCCTCTCAAGCTCTGGCCCTCACCTTGTGGTCCTTAGACAACATTTTCTGAGGTCTGTGGCCTAACTGAAAAGCTGAAGGCTCACATTTGTTATGCAGAGGCTTCCAATTCCAAGGGAGAATCTACACAGACCTCTGCAGGTTAATAAAGGTTGAGAACCACTACCCCAGAGCACTTCAGGTAGCTTCCCTTTGTGAGGTGAGGAGACTTTCTGGGCAGTCCACCCAGGTTCTTCAGCTAACCAGGAGGTCATTAGTTTAACAGCAGGATGTGATTGAAGGAGTAAACTCCAGGGTGGGCATGATGTGTAGTAACAGCTTACTGTGGTATCATTACTACAGGAGTTAGCTGAGTGTCAATGTGTGAGGCCAGCATGGGGGTAAGACATAAATATGCACATCCCTCTAGAGCATATCCAGTTGGAGAAGCATCTCCCTGTAAAATCATCTGGACTTGGCCTTGCAGAAGAACTTATTGCACCACTCATGAAATAGCCACTGTGGGAACACTCCAGTGGTAGGCTGCTGGAACCCTGAGCTGTACCCCTCTCCACAAAACTCAGTGCCCCTTGGCTTTTCAAAGGCAGCAAGAAGAGAGATGCAGAGCTCAGGAACTAGTTTTTGCTGAGTTGGAAGAGTTGCTACTGCCATGAGCCCACACAGGTACCCAAAACTACCTCTTTCCTTTGTTTTCCAGCTACACCCAGGCAGTTAATGATGACACATTTACACATTTCCTCTGCCCTGTCTTTTGTATCAGCAGTGGCAACAAATCCAGCGGGATCTTTGTGTTTCCCTTGCAGTGCTCTAGTATTTGGACATCTCCCTAGCCTTAGCTGGGAGGACAGAATTGGGATTCCCAGGTAGTCTCATAACCAAGTGGGAAATGTCTAAGAATGTTCCTTACTATGAGCTCCAGTCACAGAATGTTGGTTGGAAGGGACTTCCAAAGATCATCCAGTCCAACCACCCTGCCAGAGCAGGATCACCTTAGGGCAGGTCACACAGGAACACATCCAGGAGGGTTTGGAATGTCTCCAGGGAAGGAAACTCCACAACCTCTCTGGGCAGCCTGCTCCAGGGCTCTGGCATCCTCACAGGGGAAAAGTTTCTCATGTTTACCTGCAACTTCGAGCAAGATGGTTTTGGGGGGAGCCCTATGTAGTTCTATGGCAAGGGTATAGGGAGCAGATCCATTTTTAACAGAGCAGCCACATCCTTCCCCTTAATTAAGAGTTAACTTACACAAGAATTTTGAACTATTTCAAAAGCAAAGTGAGGGGTGACAGCAGTGTTCAGCTAACTGCAGGCAGCTGCTTCACACAGCAACAGAAAAAAGAAATGTGGTTTAAATCACTTCCAGAATACCACTAATAAGTTACTGTGATAGGACTGGAAGAGGTGGCATCCTCTGAACACAGAGGACCTCTTCTGTCAATGATGTGGATGAGAGGATCAAGAGCACCATCAGAAAGTTTGCAGAAGACACTAAATGGAGTGGCAGTGTTGATCTGCTCAAGGGTAGGAAGGCTCTGCAGAGAGATCTGGACAGGTTCAATCCATGCACTGAGGTCAACAGAAGGAAGATTAACAAGGCCAGGTCCTGCACTTTGGTCACACCAACCCCAAGCAGTGCTACAGGCTTGGGACAGAGCAGCTGGAAAGCAGTCCAGTGGAAAGTGATCTGGGGGTGCTGGTGGACAGCTGAACATGAGCCAGCAGAGTGCCCAGGTGGCCAAGAAGGCCAACAGCATCAGGGCCTGGATCAGCAGTGTGTTCAGCAGGAGTAGGGCATTGATGGTGCCCCTGTACTCATCCCTGGTGAGGCCACAGCTTGAGTTCTGGGTTCAGTTCTGTGCCACAGGATAGGAAAGACCTTGAGGGGCTGGAGGGTGTCCAGAGAAGAGCAACGGAGCTGATGAGGGGTTTGGAGGGTGTCATATGAGGAGAACCTGAGGGAGCTGGGGTTGCTCATTCTGGAGAAGGCTGAGGGGAGATCTTGCTGCTCTCTACAGCTACCTGAAAGGAGGTTGGATGAAGCTGGTGTTGGTCTCTTCTCCCAAGTAACCAGCGATGGGACGAGAGGAAATGGGTATGAGTTGTGCCAGGGGAGGCTTTGATTGGACATTAGGAGAAACTTCTTCACTGAGAGAGTGATAAAGGCTTGGAACAGGCTGTCCAGGGAGGGTGGTGGAGTCACCCTGGAGGTGTTCAAGAAGCTGTAGATGTGGTGCTTCAGGACACCACATCTGTAGTTGGGGTTATGGTTGGACTTGACCATCTTAAAGATCTTTTCCACCCTTAATTCTATGAGTCTGTGGATTAACCAAGGAAGACAGCTGATAGTTCAAACATCAGTTCCTTTTTACAGCAGCCCCTCAGTCTTGCATTGCAGGCTTCTTGAAGACAATCCCAGTACATGCATATAAATAAAGGCATGGTGCCTTAGGAGAGCTTTGGGAGGAAAGAGAAGAAACAAACCACTTCTCCTCACAGCCAGAACCCAGCAGCATTCAGGCCTACGCAATGACTCATGACAGTCTGCCAGCAAAGAAAACACAAGTGAGGTAGGAGAAAGGTGGATGAAGTGTGACATTTACCAGGCAAACCCCAGTGCTTCCCATCAGTACAGGATGTGGAATGAATGCTGACCTCTCTAAACTGCAATCTTGAGTATGACACACAAGAACCAAGAGGTGGGAAGGTGGTTTTGTCTCAGTTCCTTTGTAACATGGCTTCATTTTTGACCTCACACCTTATCATGCCACACACGGTCACTAGCCAAGGACAGCTTAGGGAAAGGCTCCTCAACTCTACAGCAAGAGGAACTCTAACCCTATAGAAGTGACCTGTGGTATATGAGCAGGAAAGTGGAACTTCAGGATGGAGAAAAGAGCCTGGTATCACAGAATCACATAACAGCTCAGGCTGGAGGGAACCTCAGAATTCATCTGCTCCAACCTCCCCACTACAGGCAGGGACTCCTCTCAGCTAGACTCAGCTGCTCAAGGCCTCATCCAACCTGGCCTTGAACACCCCCAGGGAGGAGGCAGCCACAACCTCCCTAGGCAGCCTGTGCCAGAGTCTCACCACCCTTGTACTGCAGGACTTAAGACCCAGTCTAACCCTGCTCTCCCTCAGCCTCAGACTATTCCCCCTTGTCCTGCCTCCAGACACCCCTATGAAAAGTCCCTCTGCAGCCTTCCTGTAGGATCCCTTCAGATCCTGGCAGGCAGCTCTTAAGGTCCCCTAGAGCCTTCTCTTCTCCAGCTCCCTCAGCCTCTCCTCCTAGCAAAGGTGCCTCACGTTCCATCTTAGTGCCATTTCTTCGTCGGTTGGTTAGCTGAGGTTTGTGACACCATCACTTTGCAGCCCGTTTGCAACAGCAGATACTCGCTGCAAATACAGAGTGCCATAACCACCTGCCGGCACCTCCTCACCCAGAGATCTGGTGGCAATGCCCGGTCAGGCTGCTGAGATTTATTCAGAGCCAGACGAGGCCTCCGCAGCCTCCAACAGACGAAGTCTGTGTCCCGCTGTGCGCAGACGAAGGCAGCGGGCACCCTGCAGCAGGTTTCCACCCTGCCGCACTTCGCTGTGTGCAGACCAAGGCACCAGATACCCTGGGACAGGTTTTCACTCTGCCGCACTCCGTTGTGCACAGACGAAGGCAGCAGATACCCTGGGACAGGTTTTCACCTCCTCGCCCCACTTCTCCCACCGCTCCGTATGCGGCTTGGTGTCCGCAACCAGCAGCGGACCGGCCGGACTCGACTCGACTCGACTCGACTCGGCTCGACCCCCCGCCCTACACCCTCCTCCGGAAAAGGGCGGCGCTCCAGCCGCCCGGCAGGCGGACAGGCCAAAATGGCGGCCGGGCGGAAGCGGCGAGCGGGCAGCTCCGCTTCCGGGGGTGTGCCGGGGGAGGCACCGGCGGAAGCGGCCTGGAGTGCGGGCCCAAGATGGCAGCCGGGATGTACCTGGAGCACTACCTGGATAGTAAGAGCCGCCGGGGGCGGGGCCGCGGGCCGCGCCTGGGGCCGCCCTGGCCGGAGACAGCGTGGGCACGGCCGGAGGCAGCGTGGGCACGGCCGGACCGCGGCTCGGGGCGGGGCTCCGCCGGGGCTCAGCTCTGCCCCGGCGTAGGGGGACTGGCCGGGGCTGGGCGCTCACCACCGGCCTGCTCGGCACGGAGCAGCAGCCTCGTCTCTGGCCCGGCCGTGAGGGTCCTGCCGCCGCTGGGTCCTGGGGCCGTGCGGAGAGCCGCCGCGTAGAAACGGCCCCGGGCCGCTAAGAAACAGCAGCAGCGGTTCCGGCGGCTCACCCGGAGCGCCGGTACGGGCTCCTCCGCCGTGGGGCAGGCTTCGCCTGGGGCCCTGGCGGGAGCTGGGTCCCGCTGCGGGCGGGCGGCTCTTGATTCGTTGCCGGAAGAAGGAGCCGGTGCCGCCGGAGCCGCCGCCTTTGCGATGCGGCGGTTCTTCTGTCAGTGGCGTCCGCGGGGCGAGGTGCGGGACTGGTGCGGCACAGCGGACGATGCCTTGGGTGTCGGTAGGGAGGTGGTTTCCGCGGCTGCTTCGGCTGTCGCTGGGCTGGTTTGCTGGTCGAAGAAGAGCTCTGTGAATAGTAACGGAGTTGGTAATGTTGCCGGAGCTCTCCTATGGTGTCGTCCGGCTTTAAGGTGCTTATAACTTTGCCAAACTCTGCCTTTCCACCGCGTGTTTGTCTGTGCCTTCTTAAACTGGGTGAGTAGAGCAGTCAGCGGAGCTGCTTCTGAAGGGATGCGAAGGGTTAATGTTTAGTAACCAGCTCCCTGCCGATCTGTGTTTTTAGGTTTTGCCAGCACTAGGAATGGGAGAGCAGGGTGATGGGGCCGTGTTTGCAAAGGGTGCCAGCTCTGCTGGCAGCTCTGCTGCTTCACCCTCCTGCTGTCTGCTCCCAAGTGCCTGCAGACATTGCAGCTTGGCTCTTCAGAGCTCCTCAGTGCCAGGTGCCCTCCAGCACAGAGCTGGTGAGGTGCTGGCATAGGGACAAGGGCCCTCATTTCCTCTCCCCTCCTATGGGCGTTACGAAAGCAAACCTCTTGTCAGTGAAATTAATTAACATTCAGTAAGCAAAACAAATTTTACTCGAAGCCGAAAAGAAATCCAGCGAGTGGATCCACTAGTGGGAGGTGTCCTTGCCTATAGCAAGGGGTTGGAACTAGATGATCTTTGAGGTCCCTTTCAACCTTACCATTCTATGATTCTGAGTGTAAAGTGAACAACCCCAGGGGCCGGTGGAGGCTGGGGACTGACCTGGGGGTCCTGGCAGGCAGGAGGGTGCCCAGGAGCCAGCAGTGTGCCCTGGTGGCCACTAAGGCCAAGGGCATCCTGGGGAGGATTAGAAGGGCTGTGGTGAGTAGGTGGAGAGAACGGTGTGGATTGGAAGGGACCATAAAGATCATCCACTTCCAACTCTCCTGCCATAGGCAGGGACACCTCCGCCTAGAAGAGTTTGCTCAAGGCCTCATCCAACCTGGCCTTGAACGCCTCCAGGGGGGTTGTGGAGCACAGAATCACCCAATGGGATTGAAGATCACGTTGGGTGATTCTGTACTCCACAACCTCCCTGGGCAACCTGTGCCAGTGTCTCACCACCCTCGCTAGAAAAAATCTCTTCCCAATCTCCAGTCTCAATCTGCCCTCCTCAAGCTTCAATCCATTCCCTCTCATCCTGTCACTCCAAGCCCTTGTCAAAAGTCCCTTCCTGGCTTTGCTATAGCCCACTTCAGGTACTGGAAGGTTGCTCTAAGGTCTCCCCAGAACCTTCTCTTCTCCAGGCTGAACAGCCCCAACTCTCTCAGCCTGTCCCCATAGGGGAGGTTCTCCAGCTCTCTGATCATCTTGGTGGCCTACTCTGGACCCACTCCAGCAGCTCCATGTCCCTCTCATGCTGGGGGCATCAGAACTGGAGGCAGTGCTGCAGGTGAGCTCTCAGCAGAGCAGAGCAGAGGGGCAGAATCCCCTCCCTGTGCTGCTGCTCTCCCTGCTTTGGATGCAGCCAGCACACAGCTGCCTGCTGGGCTGCCAGTGAGCATTGGTGGCTCATGGTGAGTTTGTCACCAACTGACACCCCCAAGGCCTTCTCCTCAAGGCTGCTCTTGAGCCACTCCTTGGCCAGCCTGGATTTGTGTTTGGGATCCCCCTGACTCAGGTGCAGGACCTTGCATTTGGCCTTGTTGAGCTTGATGAGGTTACCTTGGGCTCACCTCTCCAGCCTGTCCAAGTCCCTCTGGATGGATCCCTTCCCTCCAGCATGTCAGGCACACCACACAGCTTGGTGTCATCACAAACTTGCTGATGTGGATTGTCCCCCCACTGTCCATGTTATCGATGAAGATGCTGAACAGCACTGGTCCCAGTACTGACCCCTGAGGGACACCATTTGTCACTTGTCTCCAGTAGGTCATTGAGACATTGACTGCAACTCTCTGAGTGCACCCAGCCAGCCAGTTCCATATCCAGCCAATTGCTTATCCAGCCAGTGGCCCACCCCTATATGTTGGAGAGTGTGTTCAGGGAGCAGCCATCCTCATGTTGTGTTTCTAAAGATCTTTTCCCCACAGCTGCTTTTTTGGTGGGATTTTTTTTAACCTCCAGGAGAGATTTTTTTTTTTAACTGTTTGTTGTTTGATATAAAGTTGGCAATAATAAAGCCTGGACTTCAGGTTAGTGCAGTGCCACTGGGTCTCAGTCTGATTAGACAGCCATGGGAAAATGAGAATTGGTTTTTATCAGCTTTGTCATTTGAGCATCTGGCGGTGCCTGCGGGGCTGAGTCACAAAATGCACTGAAAATTAATCAACTGTCACCATCCCATTGCTCCTTCAGAGCCCTCCAGGTGTTTATTGTTCATCATAACAGAGGCAGAGCCTCCTTCCAGCTGCTGGGCAGAGCACACTGAGCTTGCATTGCAGAAGGAACACTTGAGAGGAGCTTAAGCTTGTTGGCTGCTCTCTTTCCTGTCTCAGAATTGCTCTTTGGCTCTGCACAGAGTGTCTTCTGTCCCCTAGGTATAAAATGAGTGCACCAAAAGGGACCCACATTTCAGTGAGATAGCTTTTGATCAGCTTGAATCTCTACATCCTTCTATAGGCAGAACTAAATGGCATTAGTGGATTGTTGTCTTCATTATTGAATGGCCTCTTGCATGGGTTCATTGTATTATAAGGGTTGGATTCAGTACAGAATTGGAGCTCTGCTTTCCTAAGAGAGGCCTTTCCACATAGCAGCAGGGGATTGTTTACCAGGATGTATTCTAGAGCTGTGCTCTATCATTAAACATCTAGGATTAAAAATCCAGGATTAAAAATCTATTATTAGATTGTGTTCTGGGCTGCATCAAAAGCAGCATGGCCAGAGATGGAGAGAGGTGATTCTGCCTCTCTGCTCTGCTCTGGGGAGACCTCACCTGCACTGCTATGTCCAGCTCTGCAGCCCTCAACACAGGAAGGACATGGACCTGATGGAGAGGGTCCAGAGGAGGGCCACAAAGATGATCAGGGTGTTGGAGCAGCTCTGCTCTGAAGACAGGCAGAGGGAGCTGGGATTGTTCAGCCTGGAGAAGAGAAGGCTCCAGACAGACCTTACAGCAGCTTTCCAGGACCTGAAGGGGGCTACAAGAAGGCTGCAGAGGGACTGTTTGCAAAGCCCTGCAGGGACAGGACGATGAACAATGGTTTGAAATTAGAGAAGAGCAGATTTAGATTGGATGTTAGGGACAAGTTCTGCACCATGAGGGTGCTGCAACAGGTTGCCCAGAGAGGGAGTTGAGGTCCCATGCCTGGAGATCTTCAAGGTGAGGCTGGCCAAGGTTGTGAGCAAGCTGCTCTAGTGGAGGATGTCCCTGCTGACTGCAGGGGGTTAGACTGGATGCCCTTTGGAGGTCCCTTCCAACCCAAACCATTCTGTGATTATACTGTCTGGCTTCAGTACAAATTTTGGGGTTCTGCTTTCTTAGCAGAGGCCTTTCTGATAGCAGCAGGGATTTGTTAAGCAAGATGCATCCTAGAGCTGTGCTCTAGGGTTAGAGAGATCCCAGGGTTATAGCCTCTCTCCTTTGGACATTGACAGATGGAAGCACACCAGTGTGCACCAGGAAGGGGCATTGGGAGTCACTGGAGTGCTGTACATGTTAGCAGTTAGCTTTGTTCCTGCCTTGGCATCATGGGCAGGAGCTGAATTTGTCCATGTGTCCTCCTTTCCCTGCAGGCATTGAGAACCTACCGTTTGAACTGCAGAGAAACTTCCAACTCATGCGGGATCTGGACCAGAGGACAGAAGGTGAGGACTAGAGATGGTTTTATTGAAGAGACAGCATCAGAGAGTGGTGGGGGTTGGAAGGGATCTTTGGAGAACAATCTCATCCACCTCCCCACCGCTAAAGCAGGCTCAACTTGATCAGGTTGCACAAGAATATATCCTTGTGGGTTTTGGAAGTCTCTAGAGGAGACCAAACAACTTCTCTGAGCAGCCTGTTCCAATGTTCTGTCACCCTTAAGGGAAGGAAGTTTTTCCTTAAGTTCAAGTGAAACTTCCTGTGTTCTAGTTTGTACCTGATGTCCCTTGTCCTGTCTCTGGCCATGTTCTGCTTCATACACTCCAGAATACCATTGGCCTTCTTGGCCACAGAGGCATGTTGCTGGCTCATGGTGGATTTGCCTACCAGCACAACCAGGGCCTCCTCTGCAGAGCTGCTCTCCAGCAGCTCAGCCCCTTACCTGTCCTGCTCCATGAGGTTGTTCCTCTCCAGGTGCAGGACCCTACACTTGCCTTTGTTGAACTTCATGAGGGTCCTCTCTGCCCAGCTCCCAGCCTGTCCTGAATGCCAGCACAGCTGACAGGGTGGCAGCCACTCCTCCCAGTTTGGTACCATCACAAACTGGCTGAGGCTCCACTCTGTGCCTTCAGCCAGGTTGCTGATAAAGAACTGAGCAAAGCTGATCCCAGTCCTGACCCCTGGGGAGCATCACTGCCCACAGGCCTCCAATTAGACCCTGCACAGTTGACCACAACCCTCTGAGTTCTGTCCTCCTGCCAGTTCCCAACCTACCTCACTGTCCACTCATCTGACCCACACTTCCTGTGCTTCCCTGCAAGGATATTACAGGAGACAGTGTCAAAAGCCTTGCTGGTGTCAAGGGAGACAATGCCCACTGCTCTCCCAGCTAGGCACACATTCAGGCTCTCAAACTGATCAAGCCTGAACAGCTTTTCCTTCCTTTGAATTATGCCAGGGGTCTCAAGACAGAGGAGGAAGCCTACTCTGATCCTTCAGCCTCTCAGGGGAGGGCAGTGTGGGGTGGGTTCGCACGCACATAACGGTCCATTTGTTCCAGACCTGAAGTCAGAGATTGATAAGTTGGCCACGGAGTACATCAGCAATGCACGGACTTTGTCTTCAGAAGAGAAGCTGGGGCTTCTCAAGCAGATCCAGGATGCCTATGGGAAGTGCAAGGAGTTTGGGGACGACAAGGTCCAGCTGGCTATGCAGACCTACGAGATGGTAGGAAGGGAAGGGGCTCGTGTTTGTCATGTCAAAGGCTCTGCTAAAGCCCCCAGTCCTGGAAGGCCCTGATGGCCTTTTGGGTCCTACCCACTCTTGCTTCTTGTAGCGCCAGCCCCGTGCCCTGTGCTCTTTGCCCCACTGGTGACTGTTGGCTCCTGTCACCCTTGCAGGTTGACAAGCACATCCGGCGGCTCGACACGGACCTGGCCCGCTTCGAGGCAGACCTGAAGGAGAAGCAGATAGAGTCGAGTGACTATGACAGCTCCTCCAGCAAGGGCAAGAAGAGTGAGTACCACCACTGGGCTGCAGGCTGATACAGGAGGCAGCCAGGTGCCTGTGGAAGTGTTGGGGCTGAAGGCTGGAGTGGTACAGATCCGAGACTGGCACCTGGAGGACAGGTAAAGTGGTGCTGATCTGGGCTTTTCTCGGGTGAGTGCATCAAAGGCAGCTAGAGACAATGAAGGTGGGGGCACAGGGCCCAAGGCACACCCCAGGGCAGGAGTGTGCTTCAGTTGGGGAGAGCTGTTTGCCATCGGGTGGCTGTTGTGGCAGAGGCAACACCTTCAACACCTTCTTTTCTTACCAGAGGGCCGAGCCCAAAAGGAGAAGAAGGCTGCTCGTGCGCGCTCCAAAGGGAAGAACTCTGACGAGGAGGCACCAAAAACTGCCCAGAAGAAGCTGAAGCTTGTCCGCACGTAAGTGTTGGAAAGAGTTGCAGGAGGGAGGAATCCTGGAGATCATCAGGTCCAACCACTAACCCTGCTTTAGCAAGTTCACCACTAAGTCATATTGCTAAGTGCCACATCTAAAGACCTTTAAACACCTCCATGGGTGGTGACTCCACCACCTCCCTGGGCAGCCTGTTCCTGACCACTCTTTTCCTAATGCCCAGCCCTAAACCTCCCCTGGTGCAGCTTGAGGCTGTTCCCTCTTGTTCTGTCACTGACTGCCTGTGAGAAGAGACCAGCGCCTACCTCTCTCTATTGTCCTTTCAGGTAGTCCTAGAGGGTGATAAGGTCTCCTCTCAGCCTCCTCTTCCTCACACTAACCAGTCCCAGTTCCCTCAGCTGCTCTCCATCAGCCTCATTCTCTGGGCCCTTCACCAGCTTAGTTGCTCTTCTTTGCACCCTCTTCAGCCCCTGAATGTCTTTCTTGTATTGAGGTGCCCAAAAGTGAACCCAGCACTCCAGGTGTGGCCTCACCAAGGCTGCATACAGGGGACCATCCCCTCCCTCTCTCGCTGGTCACACCATGGCCCATCCAAGCCAGGATGCCCTTGGCTTTCTTTGCCACCTGGGCACACTGCTGCCTCATCTTCATTTGACTGTCAGTTAGAACCCCCAGATCCCTCTCTGGCAAGCAACTTTCTAACCACACTTCCTCAAGCCTGGAGCATTCATGGGGTTCTTGTGACCCAGCTGCAGGACCTGCCACTTGACCTTGCTGAAGCACATCCCACTGACCTGGGCCCATTGATCTAATCTGTCTCAGTCTGTCTGCAGAGCCTCCCTACCCTCAAGCAGGTGAAGACTCCCACCCAACTTGGTGGCATCTGCAAACGCACTAATGGTGCACTCTTAACTCCTCATCAAGGTCATTGATAAAGATGTGAAACAGAAGAGGTGCTAATAGCAAGCCCTGAGGAGCACCACTTGTGACTGGCCACCAGCTGGGTTTTACTCCATTGACTCTTCAGGCCCGGTGCCTTAGGCAGCAGGAGCAGCACTGCAAACCAGACCAAGTGAGACCTAGTCAGGCTTGCTGCAAAGCATCTCCCTCCCACCCAGATCCCTCCTTGGGAAGCAAGGGGAAGGAGACCTCAGAGGAGTGTGGCATAAAGAGGAAAGGAGGTCCCTGCAGTGGAGCTGGCTGTGAGGAGTGGCTGGCTGGCAAACTGGGCGTTGTCTTGGCAGATGGGAACAGACTCCAAGCCAGTTGTTTTGCTGACCTGCTTTATTCCTGTCCTGCAGTAGCACGGAGTATGGGATGCCTTCAGTCACCTTTGGGAATGTGCACCCTTCAGATGTGTTGGATATGCCTGTGGACCCCAACGAGCCCACTTACTGCCTCTGCCACCAGGTCTCCTATGGGGAGATGATTGGCTGCGACAATCCAGATGTAAGAGCCCACACTTGGTGGAAAGGAGGGAGGAGGGGATGGAAAGTCTTGCACAGAGGGGCTTGTCCTGCTTGGGTGGGCCCTGATTCAGCAAGCTGTGGCAAGAATAGGCTTCATAGAATCATGGAATGGTTTGGGTTGTGAAGGGACCTCCAAAGGTCATCCAGTCAGCAGGGACATCCTCCACTAGATCAGGTTGCCCAGAGCCCTGTCAAGCCTGATCTTGAGTATCTCCCGGAACGAGGCCTCAGCTACCTCCCTGGGCAACCTGTTGCAATGTTCCAGCGCCCTCATGGTAAAGAAATTGTTCCTAAACAAATTTAGCTGTTGTAGCTCATAAGGGCAAAGTCCTGGCTGGTGAGGGCCTGTTAAGGGCCTCTTCCTTCAGGGTTTTCCTTCAAGTGACAGCTTGTTTTCCTGTCCCCACAGTTAGCAAGGAAGAAGAAGAGTTATCCTTGCTAACAATGTGTAGGTTGGGTGTGAGTACTCATCCCTGAGAGCTGCCAAGGAGTTAGGAGGTTGTGATTAAATGTTGGGAAGCTTTCAGTAGGCCAGAAGCAAGGATCTCAAAAGAGAACTCTTGAACTGACTGCTCTCCATCCAACAGTGTTCCATTGAATGGTTCCATTTTGCCTGTGTGGGTCTGACCACAAAGCCAAGAGGAAAATGGTGAGTG
This sequence comes from Ramphastos sulfuratus, assembly GCA_013399055.1. Classification (NCBI taxonomy): domain Eukaryota; kingdom Metazoa; phylum Chordata; class Aves; order Piciformes; family Ramphastidae; genus Ramphastos; species Ramphastos sulfuratus. Next base: position 82,512 of record WBNM01013082.1, on the reverse strand, counting down.
AACAAGAAACCTGGAGGTCCCCTTTGTCTTTGGGAAGGGGAGGTCCTGGGTAGGAGGAGAGGGAGTACTGCACAGACACACTTCCTCTTAAAAAGGAAAAATTGAATTAAGGCTTTGTCTGTACCTCTGTGTTCCTATCATGCTCTCAGTGGTGGCTTTTTGCTTCATGTTCCGCCAGGTTCTGCCCTCGCTGTTCCCAGGAGAGGAAGAAGAAGTAAAATCTGGTGAGCCCTCAGTACTGCTGCAGGAGCTCTCTCCCCCCTGCCAGGGCCTTCTCCCAGCTCCTGCAGCTCCTGGGGCCTTGGCTGGAGGGAGCCTTTCCCTGTTTGTGGTTTGGGCTGTCTTTGGGGTGGCATCTGCCCTCCTGGCAGTGTCTGTGTGTTCTGGTTGCTTCTGAACCCCTAAGGGAGGCTTCCCTCTCTGTACTATTCCAAACAGGTCTCTGAGCCTCAGAGGGAATGAATGAAGGCACCAGGGTAGCCACCAGATTCCCAGGAATTCAGGTAGCCCCTGATTTTCCTCGGCTTTCCTTCAGCCTCCTCAGAGTTCATTGCCTACTCTGCTCAGAGGACAAGGCTGCAGGATGGGGGAAGGAAGGACCACGCTTTAGGTCTTTGATTTTGTTGGATCTTTTCCAGGAGAGAGGGAGTAACCAGGCCACTCCTTAGCCTAGTGGACTGGTTGAGAGTCTGAAAATCTGATGTATTCCCTCTCTTTAACCATTCCACTGCTGGCATTGAACAGCCTCTTTTGTTGGGAAGAGGAGGAGAGGGAGGAGGGAGTGTTTAGAGCTAGCTTTGTCTCTCATTCCTTGGGTGGACCTGCTGGTCTGGGAAGCACATTGTGTGAAGGAGGGAGGATTTCTGACTGCATGGGGAGAAGTGGCTCGATGCAGCCTGTCTTCCAGCTTCACACTTCTGCCTTCCTTCCGTGCAGAGGTTTCTCCATTGTGGTGATGATGGGAAGTTTTGGAATTCAGATCCCACTTGTATAATATGGACATAAATAAAGGTCATTGAAGCAAGCAACTCTCTTCACCTTGCTGTCACCTCCAAAGTGAGCTGTGGCAGTTGGTCTCTTTGGGTGTTCTTCTGCTTTGGGCTCTGCTTTTGTTCTGAGCTAAGAAGAGGGTGCAGCCCTTCTGTGTACCTAGTGCTGAGCAGGGTTGGTAAGGGGCACTCTGCCTAGGCCAGGCTGGGAATGTGCCCAGTGTGCTTGCAGAAGGTTTGTGGGTTTACAGATTGCACTGGCTTGGAAGGGACCCTCAAAGGTCATCTTCTCCAACCCCCTGCACTCAGCAGGGACACCTCCAGCTACATCAGGCTGCCCAGGGCCACACTGAGTCTGATCTTGAATGTCTCCAGGGATGGGGCCTCAACCACATCCCTGAGCAGCCTGCTCCAGTATTCCACTACTCTCATTGTAAAGAACTTGCTGATGTCCAACCTAAATCTGCCCTGCTGCAGGCATCAAGCTGCAGTGTGCCCAGCTATGACACCAGGGCAGCAGAGACCTCACCTGTGGGAGGTGTGCCCAAATAGAGGAGCTCCTCCACTTGGTGACAGACCTGCAAGAGCAGGTGAGCAGGCTGAGAAGCATCAGGGAGTGTGAGTCAGAGAGAGAGCATTGGAGCCACACCCTGCTCTCCCCAGAACAGGCTCAGGGCTCAGCTGCAGCTCATAATGAGGGAGAATGCAAACAGGTCCCTGCTCAGAGCAGCAGGTGACTCCCCTCATGACCTCCCCCACATTCCCAGTTGCCCCCAGGCCTCTGCAATCTGAGGGACAGCCAAAGGAGGACAAAGACGAAAAAGCATTCAAGGAGCTACCAAAGGTAAGGCAGCCAGCACCAGGTGTCACAGCTGCTTCTGCCAAGAGAAAGAGAAGTGGTGGTGGTGGTTCCTTCCTGAGAGGGACAGAGGGTCCAACTTGCTGACCTGACCCATCCCACGGGGCAGTCTGCTGCCTTTCTGGGGCCTGGGTTAGGGATCTCATTAGGGGCTGCTAAAGCTCTCTGATTATTACCTGCTTCTGGTCATGCAGATGGGCAGGGATGAGGTCTAGCAGAGAAGACCAGAAACAATCAGAAAGGACTTCAGGGCACTGGGGCAGATGACCTGGGGAATGGCATAACCACATGGGGGGTGAAACCTTCAGCCCAGCTTCCCCCGGGGGCCCAGCTCCCCTGCCTGTGTGTGAGCACATGCAGCATGGGCAGTGAGAGGAGCTGCAGAAGCCTGCAGTGCTGTGTTCTGGTTGGCATCCTGGTGAGGTGGTGGAGTGTCTCCCACAGCTGGTGTGTTGGGTTAGAAGGGGAGAAGCTCTTCAGGAAGGACAGGCAGGGGAGACAAGGAGGTGTTGCCCTCTGTGCCATTGACCAGCTGGAGTGCAGGCAGCTTTACCTGGCAAGTGGTGATGGGAAGACTGAGTGGCTGTGGGTGAGAGGAAGGGTAGGGGACATTACAGTGGGGGCTTTGCCAGAGACCACCTGACCAGGTAGAAGGAGTGGATGAGGCCCTTCACAGATAGGAGTCACTGCTCTTTCACGAGCCCTGGTCCTCATGGGGGCATGAAGCAGCCTGATCTTAGTTGGAGAGACCACACAGCAGGCCATAAGCAATCCAGGAGATTCCTGGGATGCACCAATGGCAAATTCCTTCTCCTTGCAATAGAAGAACCAAGGATAGAGGTGCTGTGCCAGACCTCGTCCTCACCAACAGGGAGGGGCTGGTGGGAATGTGGAGCTCATAGGCAGCCTTGGCTGCAGTGACCATGAGATGGGGGAGTTTGAGATCCTTGTGGGGGTGAAGAGGGCACTCAGTAAGCTCGAAGCCCTTGACTTTGGAAGAGCCAACTTTGGCCTCTTCAGGAACCTCCTTGGTAGAGTACCATGAGACAAAGCCCTGGAGGGAATGGCAGCCCAGGAAAGCTGGTTGGCTTTCAAGGGCCTTCAATGCTTAATCACCAGAGGAGGGAAATAACAGGATATGTGGAAGCCAGAAATGACAAGGGACAAAAATGCAGCCAGTGGGAGCAAAGACTGAAAGCCAGCAGGCTGGAATCAGAAGTGGCTGTTTTTAGAGTGCCTTTTGTTTGTGGTTAAATTGGACATGGCACAGGTCCATCACCAACTGCAGAGAGCACAACTGCTTGGAAGGGGAGGAAGTGTTCCATAAATATTTAGTCTGTGTTGGTGCTGGGGTTGGAGGGGATGATGCACTTCCAAGGGAAACAGGCAGAAGGATTTTGACCAGCACCTATTGGGGTGAAGGCTTTTCTGATCAACACTCCTCAGGAAATGGTGTTTGTTGTCTTCTGAAAGTCAACTGAGGCGTGTGGTAAGACCTACCCTGCACTGCTGTGCCCAGCTCTGGAGCCCTCAGCACAGCAAGGACATGGACGTGATGGAGCAGGTCCATGAAGATGATCAGGGGCTGCAGCACCTCTGCTATGAAGACAGGCTGAGGGAGCTGGGGTTGTTCAGCCTGCAGAAGAGAAGGCTCCAGGCAGATCTCATAGCAGCCTGCCAGAACCTGAAGGCTACAAGAAGGCTGCAGAGGGACTGTTTGCAAAGGCCTGCAGGGACAGGATCAGGGACAATGGTTTGAAATGAGAGAAAAGCAGATACAGATTGGATGTTAGGAGCAAGTTCTGCACCATGAGGGTGCTGCAACACTGCAACAGGTTGCCCAGGGAGGGAGTTGAGGCCCCATGCCTGGAGACTGTCAAGGTGAGGCTGGCCAGGGCTGTGAGCAAACTGCTCTAGTGGAAGATCTCCCTGCTGACTGCAGGGGGTTGGACTGGATGACCTTTGGAGGTCCCTTCCAACCCAAACCATTCTATGATGACTTTACATAGGTAGCTGTGAGGAAATCCTGTGAATCCTCTTGAATTGTGGGGCAGAAAGCACAATAAGGACTGAAAATGGAAACAGTGCAGTCAGTGACTCCCCCACACACTGGTTCACTGCAGAAAGACCACATGCTACAAATTCTTCATCTCATCCTTGTGCTGCCTGTGCCCTGTCTCTCTCCAGAGGTCGCAGCCAGCTTCATCAGGTGCTGTGAGAGAGATGGGGCAGCTACCAGGACAGCTGGTACAAGCAGGGCTGAGCAAGAAGGGCTGGATATGGGCAGCCTTGGTAGAGTTAGATGATGGTTGGAGTAGGTGACTAAGGGCTGGATGTGGCAGCCTTGGTAGAGTAGGATGATGGTTGGAGTAGGTGACCCTAAAGGGCTGGATGTGGCAGCCTTGGTGGAGTTAGATGATGGTTGGAGTAGGTGAGCCTGAAGGGCTGGATGTGGCAGCCTTGGTGGAGTTAGATGGTGGTTGGAGTAGGTGAGCCTGAAGGGCTGGATGTGGCAGCCTTGGTAGAGTTAGATGGTGGTTGGAGTAGGTGAGCCTGAAGGGCTGGATGTGGCAGCCTTGGTAGAGTTAGATGGTGGTTGGAGTAGGTGAACTCCTCTCTGTCAGGCACTGAACTGCCAGTGAAACTCAATGAGGCTGGGAAAGAGCTCCCTGCTGGTCGTTAAGGATGCCAAGAAGGCTGCCATAGCTGTCTGGATGTGAACTATGGAACAGTGGAGGAGTAAATTGCTTCTCTCTAAATCAAGCAAGAATTCCAGGTCAGCAAAATCAAATCTCTTTGACTGGAGGTAGCCAAAAAAAAAAAAAAAAAAAAAAGAAAAGTGAAAAGTTACTTTGTTTGTTTTTAAAGATCACTGTTGAGAGTGCCCTGGAGCACTGTAGGGGTAATGAGTTTGCAAAGAGTGCTCCTGGAACTGAAGTGCTCAGAGAGAGAAGACACTGAATTAAGGCAATCATGAACTCCTCTAGAGAACTGCCTAGCTTGCAGATTTCCACAGCTGTCAGTACTGCATCCTAAAATTCCACTTTCTAAAATGGAGTGAGAGAAATATGCCCTTTTAGAGGGACTGGAAATAACCTCCTTGATGAGGAGAGGCAAGTCTGAGCTGGAGCTGTGCAGCATGACAAGAGGAAAGACTTCTTCTGGCCTCTCTAAGCCCATTTATTAGCTATGCTAATAGGGCAAGGGGCAGTGGGTGCAAGCTGGAGCAGAGCAGCTTCTATGGGAACATAAGGAGAAGCTTTTTTACTGTGAGGATGGCAGAGCCCTGGAGCAGGCTGCCCAGAGAGGTTGTGGAGTCTCCTTCTCTGGAGACATTCCAAACCCACCTGCTGTGCCAGAGGGGGAGGACTGGATGGTCTTTGGAGGTCCCTTCTAACTCCTAATGTTCTGTGACTGTGTTTGGGCAGGAGAAGCCCTTCTGGGGCTCTGCAGTCCAAGCCCTTGCTCACAGCAGGGATCACTGTGGTTAAGATTAGGTTGTTCTTGCACTGAGCAACCCTGAGCAGTTCACCCAAGCATGTGCTTATGTGCTCCAGCTTAGGCTGTGCTGTGACCTCAGGAATCCATTTTCAAATGCTGTTTTTTGCAACCAAGGAAATATTCAATTTTATAACCAATAAGTAAAAGGGAGAGGAGGGAAATTCTCTGGTTCCTAACCAAACCAAAATGTGATTGAACTGTCTGAATGAATGCAATGGTGCCTGTGCTGTGCCTGTGTCACTGTGAAGAGCCACCAAGTTCAAAGGAGTGCCAGTGTTCATGGAAGGTCTCTGTTTATCAGCACACTCAGACAGCTCTCAGCCAGTGGCAGTGACTGCTCCAAACTAAAGCACAGCTGGGCAAGGAAAATTGTTTAACCTCTGAGCTGGACCCAGAGAAGGGCAAGGAAGCTGGTGAAGGCTCTGGGGAACAGGTCTGGTGAGGAGCAGCTGAGGGAGCTGGGGTGGTTAAGCCTGAACTAAAGGAGGCTCAGGAGAGACCTCACTGCTCTCTACAACTCCCTGAAAGGAGGCTGGAGCCAGGCAGGGTTGGTGTCTTCTCCCTAGTAACAAGTGATGAGATGAGAGGAAATGGCCTCAAGTTGTCCCAGGGCAGGTTTAGGTTGGACATTATAAGAAACTTCTTGACTGAGAGAGTGGTGAGGGCTTGGCACAGGCTGCCCAGGGAGGTGGTTGAATGCCCATGCCTGGAGGTGGTTTAGAGAGGCAGAGATGTGGTGCTGAGGGGCAGAGTTTAGCTCTAGACTGTGTAGAGGATGTCTGGACTCAGTGATCTCAAAGGCCTTTTCCAACTGAAGGGGTCCTGTGATTCCAGGACCTTGTAGCCTCCCTCACATCCATGCTGTGGGCCAGCCTGGACTCACAGCCTGACCTCTCCACCCAGAGCTCCCCAGGCTCTCCTCACAGGCTGCAAGGCAGAGCTTCTCCAGTGACCCTGCACTGAGCTCTTCAGCTTCTCCAGTGACCCTGCACTGAGCTCTTCAGCTTCTCCACACTTCTGCTGGTGGGGTGGCTGGGATGCAAAGCTGACCACAATCTGAAGCTCATCACCTCTTCCCCACCTGACTGCCTCCTCCTACTCCTCCTTTCTTTACCTGGGGTTTAACACAGCAGTTTGACTCGCAGGTTTTGATGAGCCTTGAGGAAAGCTTGACCTAATGAGCTGCTTTTTTTAAGTGTTTAACATGTCAGGAGCCAAGAAGCACCCCAGCACCATAGCAACAGCACCCTTGCATTCTCTGCAGTCCTACTTTCTCTGCCACCCTTCCATCAGAAAATTTTAAGTGGCATAATTATATCTGTGCAGCTGAAAGACTTGGGACCACTTCTGTTGTATTTTGCTTCAGAGAGAAGGAAAAAAAAACCCAAAACAACAACAACAACAAAAAAAAAAAAGACCAATTTTCTCTTTAAAAAGTGCCTTTATATTTAGCTGTGAACGTCAGCGGGCTGAACCATCAACAAACTCTGCTCCTTCGGACTCTGCTTGAGGGCAACTCTTGCTTGCTTGCTTCTGCAGCTCTGCCAGGGAAGTGGGTCCCACCTTGCATCACCAAACCCTTGGGCAGGTCCTGAGGTCTTCCCAGGTACCTGCAATCCACTGTGCCATGGCAATAGGGGCACCCAGAGGCTGTGCCTGGGTTCCTCTCTTGGTCACGCCAAATGCTCTGGCACTGCTCCTTGCACAGCCTGCCATGCTCATGCTGCTGCTGCCTCCAGAGGCTCAGCTGCCAACAGCAGGAGCAGCTGAGAATGCCAAGAGATAGGATAATTCTGCAGGGTGTTCTCCACCCCTCAGCCCAGCAGACCCATCTGGCAGACTTTGTTCCCCTTTGTGTTCCTTTCTTTTTCCTGTTTTGGGGCTATTCTGGGACATGTGGCAGGCAGGCTGAGGGCCCCAATGCCCTCCCACACTTTGTCTCTGCTGTCCTTACAGATAAATGTCACTGCTGTCTACATCCAAATATTCATGAGCATTAATTGTGCTTCTTCAGGTGTGATGCTGAGGAAAGCAGTTCTCTGGTGTCTGACTCAAGGACAGCCTGGCTGTAACCTTTGAATGCTCCTTGTCGTGGAAGATGAGAGCCAGGAGGGCATTCCTGCTGAGGGTATGCAAATGCCTTGGCTGGCTCCATCTTCTAACCATCATGCAACTGTTGGTTAATTGCTGAGAGCTCCTGTGGAGTGGAGAGGCCAATGGGATGAGATTGAACAAGGCTAAGTGCAGGGTTCTACACTTTGGCCACAACAACCCCAAGCAGTGCTACAGGCTGGGGACAGAGTGGCTGGAGAGCAGCCAGGCAGAGAGGGACCTGGGGGTGCTGGTAGAGAGTAGCTGAAGATGAGCCAGCAGTGTGCCCAGGTGGGCAGGAGAGCCAATGGCATCCTGGCCTGCATCAGGAGCAGTGTGGCCAGCAGGAGCAGGGAGGTTCTTCTGCTCCTGTGCTCAGCACTGGTCAGGCCACACCTTGAGTGCTGTGTCCAGTTCTGGGCCCCTCAAGTCAAGAGAGATGTTGAGGTGCTGGAAGGTGTCCAGAGAAGGGCAGCAAGGCTGGTGAGGGGCCTGAGGCACAGCCCTGTGAGGAGAGGCTGAGGGAGCTGGGGGTGTGCAGCCTGCAGAAGAGGAGGCTCAGGGCAGACCTCATTGCTCTCTGCAGCTACCTGAAGGGAGGTTGGAGCCAGGTGGGGTTGGGCTCTGCTGCCAGGCAACCAGCAACAGATGGAGGGGACACAGTCTCAAGCTGTGCCAGGGCAGGTCTAGGCTGGATGTTAGGAGGAAGTTCTTGGCAGAGAGAGTGATTGGCATTGGAATGGGCTGCCCAGGGAGGTGGTGGAGTCACCATCCCTGGAGGTGTTGAAGCAAAGCCTGGATGAGGCACTTAGTGCCATGGTCTGGTTGATTGGCTAGGGCTGGGTGCTAGGTTGGGCTGGGTGAGCTTGGAGCTCTCTTCCAATCTGGCTGGTTCTGTGATTCTATGAAAACCCAAGAAGGTGACTTCTGCCACCCAGCAGGAGCTGCAGCTGCTTGCAACAAACACATGGGTGGGAGGAGCAGAGCAAAGAGGCAGAAGATCATCCTGGTTAAACAGCTCAGCTGGTGCTTGGGAGGGCTTCCCTGAGCAGCAGGGTCAGAAGGTGCAGAGACAGACAAGCATTGCCACAGGGAAGATGAGCTGGGAGAAAGGAGGAGATGGGACCTGTCGCTGAGGGAGGCAGACTGCTCCTCAGGCTGTGCCAGCAGGCTGTAGGAGAGCTGAGCCATGGTAACAATCAAGGGACTAACAAACTGAGCCTGTGGGGAGTTAAAGTTACCCTTTGCTTCCCAGATGCTGGAATGAAAGAGCACTTTTCTTCTCCACCCACCCCACACATGGATGCACTGAGCTGTGATGGGCACTCCTGCCTGCACACTGATCTCCTGTTCCCTCCCAGCAGCTTTCTGGCTGGCCTCAGCTCCCTCCTCCCTGGGCAAGCTTCTCTCTGGCCTGCTGATGGCCTCCTGCATGCCAGCATGAACGTTCTCATGAAGTACTCCCGTGACCTGTCAAGACAGAAGCCAGTGCTGAGGGAGCTTCCCCTGGCCAGAGCAGGGCTGCAGAAGTTCCCCCAGGACAAGGAGCTGCCCCTACTCCCTTGCCTCCCAGCCTGGGATCCCCTGCCCAGGCAGGTCAGGGCTGGAAGAAACAGCTACAGAGCAGTGTCTGGCAGCTGCTGCCCTCCTTGGAGAAGTCTATGGGCATGAAAGGCTCTTCTCCAGGGGGCAGCACCAAGGAGGGTGTGCAGGAAGTGGTGCCCAGAGGGCAGGTAAGGGGAGCACACATCACGCCCCTGGCATGGCACCCGTGCAGGGCTGCCCCTGATGCTCACTGGCTGGTAGTGCCACGGTGTTCGTGCACCTCCCCTGGGCAGCTGGTGAGCACAGGCAAGCTTCTGGACCCAGCCATCCCATAGAGAGCAGGAGTGTGCCTCAGGCACCCCCCAGCCCAGAGTGAGCAGGGAGAGGGTGACCCAGTAGTGCCAGCAGCTGGCATTACTGTCCTTGAGCCCTGAGCAAAGCGCACCTAGGCTGGGCCTGAGCTGCAGGCAGGGCTTTATGCCATGCATGTTGCTGCACGCTGTGCTCATCTGCAGTGTGCCATCACCTCTGCAGCCATCCTCCTCCCAGCTCTTGTCTCCTGGGAGTCTGCATGGCCTGCAGAAGCAGCTTCCTTGTGAACACAGGTTCCTGAGATGCAGCAGTAAACCTGTGCCTTGCTGTGCTGCTCAGCACTCTGCCTGCGAGGTGAAGCAGATGTTTCTTACTCTGACCTCACCCAGGGAGAGCAAAAGCAGCCCTGGGGTAGCAGACAGAGGCAGGAGCACAGAGCTCCTGGCTGGGCAGGACCACTCCTCCTCAGCCACATGCAGAGAGATGTCTGCACTCTGGATCTGTGCACTGCTCCTCCCAGGGGGGTTCTGATTCCATATTTCATCTTGGAAGCAGTTGCAGGTCAGTCCAGCACAGGGCCCTGCAACAATGCAGCTTGCTGCAAGCTTTTTACAGCTCCTCTGGCCTGGGGGTGCTTTAGGAGCTTGTTGGGCATCTCAAACTCCTCTCAGCTGACCTGCCAGGATCCCTTTGCCTCTGTCCTCTGGCAGCTGGGGCTGGTGACACAGGCAAAGGAGATCTGCAAAAAGCATTCTGTGGTTTCACTCACCTCTACTTTTTGATTCTTTGGCACTTTGGTGGCTCAGGGCCACTTGCTTTGGCTGAGGTGCAGAGATTATTTTGCTCACCAAGAGCAAAACCAAAAAGAGTGCTATCTAGATGTTGGCTTCCCTAGAGAAGCCTTTTTGTTTTCCCTCTGTTGCTGGCCAGTGGTGTTCCTGCTGTGTGCATGATTGCACATCTGTGGTTTCAGCTCACAGCACTGCACATGCTGCAGCTGAGCCAGCGGTGCCACTTCTGCACGTGGACCTGAGTTGTTGTGCTCCTAAAAGCTGTAACTGTCCTGTTGCAAGCCCATAACTGAGGTTGTCCTCCTTCATGGTATCACAGAAAGCTTTTGCTGCCTGGCAGGCTTTGCCTGGTTGGATGCACTCAAAGGCAAAATTCTGTTTCAAGCTTTCCCTGCTTCTGAAATGGAGCCTTGCAGTGATGCTGGGGTTACTGGGGGGCTGCTGGGGTTGCAGATGACACTCCCTGTTCTGCTGTGGTGTTTCTCCAAGGCACTAATGCTGACCCTGTGTCTGCAACCTGGCAGCTGAACCCCATCAATCCTTTAAGCAGAGCTCGACCCCCAGTGAGGATATAAAGGTGAAACAGGCCTTGCCTGGGCAGCTTGGCTGCTTCCACCCAGAACCACAGGAGGATAGAATTTGCAGCTAAGAAAGACCTTTAACATCACAGAGTCCAACCACTATCGAACTGCTAAGGCTGCTGCTGAACCCTGTCCCTCAGCACATCTCTGTCTCTTTTAAATGCCTCCAGGCATGAGGATTCAACCACCTCCCTGGAGAGCATCTTGCCTCCTCTCACACGGGCTTCAAAGCATCACCTAAAAGAGGGACAAAATGCTTTGAGGTGTTTCCATTCCAGGCAGAGAAGCAGTGCTGGGGGGGACTGGTTGGTGTGCTGCTTTAACACAAGGTGTGCACAAGGCACCAGGGCTCTGTCTTCCCAGCAGGGCATAGAATCATACAACAGCTGTGGTTGGAAAAGCCTTCTAGGCTCACCTACTCCAACCATCATCTAACTCTACCAAGGCTGCCACATCCAGACCTTTAGGGTCACCTATTCCAACCATCATCCTACTCTACCAAGGCTGCCACATCAAGCCCTTTAGGGTCACCTACTCCAACCATCATCTAACTACCAAGGCTGCCCACATCCAGCCCTTCTTGCTCAGCCCTGCTTGTGCCAGCTGCCCTAGCTCTCTCACAGCACCTGATGAAGCTGGCTGTGACCTTTGGAGAGAGGCAGGGCACAGGCAGCACAAGGATGAGGTGAAGAATTTGTAGCACGTGGTGAACCAGTGTGGGGGGAAGTCACTGATTGAACTGTTTCCATTTTCAGTCTTACTGCAAAGAGCCCAGCCCCATTCTCATGACCTCCACCTGATACTGATAAGCACTGATAAATCTTCCCTCAGGCTGCTCTCCTCCAGGCTAAACAGCCCCAGGTGTCTCAGCCTCTCCTGGTTAGTCTGCTGGGACTGGAAGCTGGAGTTTCTCAGGGAGGGCCCTGCAGCCCTGTCTCCAGGAGCCAGAGATACCCTGCCCATGGCTCTGTTTGCCTGCTTCTGTGCAAACACAAGCAAAGCCTGCTCCATGCTGTTTTGACAGCATAAGCAGATCCTTTTTCTGTGGCCTAAAAAAAAAAAAAAAAGGAACTGCAGCTTCTGAGCAAAAGGTTTGCTTTGAGCTGCTGCTGCAAAGTGCTGGGCTGGTGGCAAAGTAGCCTTTCTGAATAAGAAAGTTTAGCCAGAGCAGGGCTATTCGTAACAGCATCTGCACTTGGCTCACTGTGTTTGGCTCAGTTCACCCTGTGCTGACAGCTGAGAGCCTTTGGAGGAAGGCACTGCTCACTCTTGGGCTGGTCCCACTGGGGCACTCCCCACACTAGCCCAGGAATGTGCCATGCGGCCCCCAGGGGCATACTGAAGGGACTCTGTGCCACCTCTGCCTGTGCTGCCTCCACCTCGCTGACTTAGGATGGTGTCCTTGGCGTCAAGTGACAGGACAAGGAGCAGTGGCTGCAAGCTGGAGCAGAGGAGCTTCCATGTGAACATAAAGAGAACCTTTTTCACTGTGAGGGTGGCAGAGCCCTGGGGCAGGCTGCCCAGAGAGGTTGTGGAGTTTCTCTGGAGACATTCCAAACCCACCTGGATGTGTTCCTGTGTGACCTGCCCTAGGTGATGCTGCTCTGGCAGGGGGGCTGGACTGGATGAGCTTTCAAGGTCACTTCCAAGCCCTAACATTCTGTGGTTCTGTGAAGACCTGCAACCTTGGAGCAGTGCCAGTGGGGAGAGTGCAGCTGGTGCCAGCATTCCTCAACAGCCAGCTCTGCACCTCACCTCAGCCCATCCACGGCTTCCACCTGCCTCCTGCAGAGCTGGACTTGTTCTTCTGCCAGACTCTTGCAGCCACTGCAGTCCTGGAGCACTGCCCACAGGGAGGGCTGCTTGGTCAGGCACCTGTGGGAGAGCTTCAGTCACAGGTGGGCTAGAACTGTGGGGCACTGGGTCCTCTGCAGCCTTATTTTAGAGTAGAGGCAGGGCATGGAAGATGTGCTGCCTCTTGTCTGTGCTGAATCAAACATTCCTGCTCCCCGCCCTGATCTCTGCTCTTCAGCTTCTCTGGCCCTCTGCCTGCGTGCTCCCAGAGACTTCCCTTCCGAGTGCTGCCTGCAGGCTGCCCGACTTCCTCCTTCCACTCTTCCTCACGGATCTGCCTGTCTCCTTAGGAGGCAGCACCTCCTCAGGTGACCTTCCATGGAGCCCAGGTGGTAGCGAGCCAGGTGACAGCCAGGAGACAGCACCAGGCACAGCCACATCAGCTCCATCCTGCCTCCAGCAAAACTCCACCTCCAGCCACGTTGCACAGCTGCCTGAATCACCTCCTGCGACCTGCCCTGCCCTTGCCCCACAGCCGCTCCAACGGCAGCTCTGGCCCTGCCCTGTACAGCTCAGCTAGCCCCTGGCCTGGAGGCTGCCTTGGTGTTCCTGCCACCAGTGGAGACCCGCAGAAACCTGACGAGCTGGACCTACAGGGGCGTCCGTGGTGGTGCTGTTCCCTACCTACAGCTCAAGCAGCATCGTGGGAGGGCTCTGAACTGGGGCTCCGGGTCCGGCATCAGTTGGAGGCAGCTCAGATGCCTCAGCGTCAGGCTCTTGGTCTCTGCAGGTGACCTGGCAGTTTTCTTCCACAGTCAAATCACAGACTAACAGAATATATTTGGTTGGAAGAGACTTTGAAGATAATCCAGCCCAAACTTTGACCCAGCATTGAGGGATCGCCATTAAACCACGTCCCCAAGCGCCAGGTCCACAGGCTGCTTGAACTGCTCCGGGGATGGTGACTCCAGCACTGCCCTGGGCAGACTATTCCAACGTTTGAGAACCCTTTCAGTGAAGAAATATTTCCTAACATCCAGCCTGAACCCCCCCTGGCACAGCTTGGAATTGTTCCCTCTGGTCCTGTTGTTTGACACCAAGAAGAGGCTGCCCCCTCCTCGCTCCAACCAAGTCACTTCAGGAGAAGGAAGCAGCCCAAGGCTCAGTCAGCAGCAGGCAGAACTTTCCTCACAAGAAAGACCTGGCAGCACCAAGCAGCTGTCACCAGAGTCACCAGCTCATCGTCACTTTGACACCAAGCCCTCTGGAGAGTTTCTCTGCTGTGCCAGCTCATGGGAGCAGAAAGGGGAGCTGCTGCCCTCCTCACCCCAGCCACCACCCTCAGGACCCTCCCACAGCTGCTTCCTCCAGGCTGGAGATTCTTCTTTTCTACCCTGCAGCCAGCAGACACAGACTGACTGCTTCCTGGCTCTCTTAAGTCCTTCCCTGGCAGCTCTCCCTTCACGCCTCTCATTTTCTTCCCCAGAGCAAGAAAGGCAGTCCTTGCTCTCCTCCTAAGCAGGCACGGTGGGGTAGATGCCCCTCTTCTCACCTCATAGCCCCTTCCTAAAAGCCCCTGGGAGCCCAGGAACATGAGCTGCATGACTGGGGAGCTGAAATCATAGAATCATAGAACGGTAAGGTTGGAAGTGACCTCAAAGATCATCTAGTTCCAACCCCCTGTCATAGGCAGGGACACCTCCCACTAGCACAGGCCTCGTCCAACCTGGCCATGAACACCTCCAGGGAGGTTTTGGAGCACAGAATCACCCAGTGTGATCGATTGGGTGATTCTGTGCTCCACAACCTCCCTGGGCAACCTGTGCCAGTGTCTCACCACCCTCACTGTAAAGAACTTCCTCCTAACTTCCAGTTTCAATCTCCCCCCTTCCAGTTTAAACCCATTGCCCCTTGTCTTGTCATTGCAAGACCTTTTAAATAATCCCTCCTGCAGCCCCCGTCAGATACTGGAAGGCTACTCTAAGGTCTCCTGGAAGCCTTCTCTTCTCCCTCCTGCAGAGCCCCAAGTCTCCCAGCCTGTCCTCATAGCAGAGCTGCTGCAGCCCTCTGAGCATCTTCGTTCCCCCCAGCAGGCCAGGGAAGCACCAGCTGTGCCCACTGCCCTGCAGGACCAAAGCCCTCACACAGCCCAGAGCTTTCTGCTTCTCCTGTCTGAATCATCGCAGAAGGGAAAGGCTGCTCTGGCCCTGCTTTGGTTCTTCAGGGTGGCCCCACGGGTGGGCTCATCCCTTGGCAGTGCTCAGCCACAACTGCCCTGCAGGCAGAGGTCTGAAGGGTGCTGAGTTCCATCAGGCAGCCCTTCAAATCTGAGCCACCCCTCCGCTGCGGCTCGCCTCTCGCCTCCCTCCTGGCCTCCCCAGCTCTTTGTCGAGCCCTCGCTCCTGCTTTCTGGAGTCAGCACTCCAGGGAAGCAGGCGTGTTGGGATCTGCAGCACCAGGGTGTAGCCTCCAACACCCCCCCCAGTAATCTGGTCTGACCTGCTGGCGGCTTAGGCAGCCGAGCGGAAGCGCTGGGGGTTGTGCTGCGCTGCCCTGCCAGCCGCGCCTCCGGGACACAGTGGGGGGCACAGAGCGGAGCCCACCTGCTCCGCCAGAGCTGGCACTCGTGGGCAGATGCAGCGAGATCTGCCGAGGTGAGTGCGGGATGCCGGGGGGCGGTGCGGGAGGGCAGGCTGGGCTGAAGGCGCACACGAGGAGCAGCGAGCCCCGCGCACACGCTGGGGCTGGGGGACTCAACGACAGCCGCGGAGGAGGGGCAGGTTCCCGCAGCGTGTGTCGGACTCCTCTGCAAAGGGAGACGGACATCCCCCTCCCCAGCTCCTCAGTCTATCTGCAAGCCTTTATTGGTGCCACAGCCTTGGTGGGAGCAGAAAAGACTCCAAAAGCGGCACCAAAAGCTGTTGGAACCAAGATCCCAGCAGCTAGGAAGTTAAAAAGGAGATCTGGTTAAAAAAAGAAAGGCACTAAAAAAGGAGCAGGGTGAGCCCAGTGGTTCAGGTATCCTCCAAGGATGTCTGAGCAGCAGGAACGTACATCCCTTGGCATGTCACTCCTTGAATGACAGCAGGACAAGGCAGGCAGGGAGTGAGAAAGCCAAAGAAAGCAGCTGGAGGAGTTGGGCAAGGGCTGCAGAGCTCACAGGCAGGACATCTCAGGGCAGCTGCTTCTGGGGAAGGACAATGGTAGGGATTAGGAATCCTGATGATCTCTGCCTTCTTCCAGGTGAGCTGGGATGGGCAAAGCAGAAATAGGGCTTGCAGCAGCAGAGGAGCTCCGCGGAAGGGCAGATCCCTTCTCAGCCACACCTGGCAGTGCCAGGTTGAAGCTGTCCTGCCGAATCAGCCCTCGTGCTACCTTAGAACAGTGTCTCCTCTAGCCTGGCCTGGCAGGACTTGACAATTGTGGCAAGCACACTTTTGCCTGCCACAGGAACTGACACCTCTTCAGAGCTTGGTTCTTTTTTTGGTCCCTGACATGTGCCAGTGGTGCGAATCTGTGCCCCTGGTCAGGAGCTGAGCCCCAAAGCACCCAAGCCCTTTGCCTTGGCTCCTGACTGAATCGAATTTGCTTCTCACTTCCCATATTTCACTTCTATGTCTTGTTTGGCAAGTTTGTGGGGAGGGGGATGCTTTGATTTTCCCCTGTCCATTCTGAGCTAGCATGGGAGTGAACACAAGCAAGCATTTGTCGCTGTGACCCGGGGGAGGTCTCCTCAGCTGCAAGGCCACCTGGGTGTTGCTGCTTTCACGGTGACGTTTGCTGCCAGAGATGTGTTTTAGCTTATCAGCTTGTGATAACAAAGTTCGTGTGTTGTGGGCAGCCAGAAGCACATCAGGAAGTGAGAAAGGAGAGGAGCTGAACTGAAGCCTGACAGCCACAGCTCGGCAGGGGACAGCTGTGATTTGGGTGAGCAAGTCACGAAGGAGCCTTGCCGCAGAGTTCTGGTTGGGTTCGAGCTGCCGCCGGTTTTGGTGCCCTGAGCAAAACCTCTACACTGACAGTGATCCAGAGCCAGCAAGTCCTTGTACAGCCTTAGCTCATCACCAGGAGAGAGGTAAGTGAGGTGGGGAGCTGGATGGTCAGGGTGTGCTGGGCACTGGTGCCCATGAGCTGCTGCGTGTGTGCTGCCAGCCCAGACCGCAGGGCACTGGGGAACCTGCGGTGCCGTTTCAGTGCCCTGTGAACCTGGAAGTGCAAGGTACAGCTCAGTGTTTATCCAAACAGACCTTTTATTTGGGATCCTGGGATACCAAAAGCACAGGCAACCTGTAGAGGTTACTTCCAAGGTCCTCTTCCACTCTTGTCTCTCAGGAGGTGAAGGGGCTGACACCTCTGGGGAGCAGGCAGTAGTGGTGTGATCAGCCTTCATGAGTTCATTACAGAGATCTCAGCACTGGTGTCATGTCTGTCATCAAAACCAAGCCACCCTCACTCTTGAGATGTCTTTGCAGTTTGAATTGTCAAAGTGATCTCATTTCTTTGTTAGGAAAAAAAAAAAGTGAAAAGTGGGGCTTAGACATCAGCTGCAGCAGGTGAAGAGCAGCCACAGTTACAAGATGTGGCTCCAATTTGTAAATCAAAGCTGGGTGTTTGTGGTGAGGTTTGCTCTGCTCTTTGTTACTTCCTTTTGGTTTCAGATTTGCTAAGCAAGCTCATGCAGACTGTTCTCAGCTGCACTGCTCTGCACCCCTGTTCTCTGCATGCTCTGGGCAGCCCCAGAGCACTCCCAGGGTTTAAGTGAAACTCTGACCCTGCAGCATGCTTGGCAGGAGTTTTTTGAGCTTTTTCCACCTCACTTTTAGCCCCATGAATAACTCCATGTTCCCATCACACTGTGCTCCTTCAGCAGTTTTGTGGTACTAGGAGGTAGTGGCTATTTAATCATAGAATGGTTTGGGTTGGAAGGGGCCTCCAAAGGTCATCCAGTCCAACCCCCCTGCAGGCAGCAAGGTCATGCTCCACTAGAGCAGCTTGCTCACAGCCTTGGCCAGCCTGACTTTGAAGATCTCCAGGGGTGGGGCCTCAACTCCCTCCCTGGGCAACCTGTTGCTGTGTTCCAGCACCCTCATGGTGCAGAGCTTGTTCCTAACATCCAATCTAGATCTGCTCTTATAGAATCATAGGATGTCAGGGACTGGAAGGGACCTCGAAAGCTCATCTGGTCCAGCCCCCCTGCCAGAGCAGGATCACACAGAGCAGATCACACAGGAATGCATCCATATGGTTCTGGAATATCTCCAGAGGAGACTCCACAGCCTCCCTGGACAGCCTGTTCCAGTGCTCTGCCACCCTCATAGTGAAAAAATTCTTCCTCAGGTTCACATGGAACCTCCTATACCTTAACTTCCACCCATTGCCCCTAGTCCTGTCACTGGGCATTACTAAGAAGAGGCTGGCTCCATCCTCCTGGCACTCACCCTGCACATATTTATAAGCATGAATGAGGTCACCCCTTAGCCATCTCCTCTCCAAGCCCCAGCTCCCTCAGGCTCTCCTCATAAGTAAGATGTTCAACTTCCTTAATCTTTTTTTCTGGCTCTGCACTGCACTCTCTCAAGCAGCTCCTGTCCCTCTTGAGCTGGGAGGCCCAGAACTGGACACAGTACTTCTCTCATTCCAAACCATTGTCCCTCGTCCTGTCCCTGCAGGCCTTTGCAAACAGTCCCTCTGCAGCCTTCTTGCAGCTCCCTTCAGGTCCTGGCAGGCTGCTATGAAGTACCCCCCAGAGTCTTCTCTTCTCCAGGCTGAACATCCCCAACTTCTTCAGCCTGTCCTTGTAGGAGAATTGCTCCAGCCCCTGATCATCTTCATGTCCCTCCTGTGGACCCAGTCATCAGGTCCATGTCCTTCCTGTGTGGAGGGCTGCAGAGCTGGACACAGCACTACAGGTGAGGTCTTACCAGAGCAGAGTAATCACAGAGAATCATAGAATTGTTTTGATTGGAAAAGACCTCTAAGGTCATTGGGTGCTGTCAACCCAGCAGCACCATGGCCATTAAACCACGTCCTGAAGTGCCATCTCTACATGTTTTTGAACACTTCCAGGGATGGTGACTCGTCCACCACCACCCTGGGCAGCCTTTTCCAATGCCTGACCACTCTATCTCATGACACTGTTGGCGAGATAGTGCCAGCAGAGAAGATAGAGTGAAAAGCCAGGTGCACATCTCAGGGTACTCCTACCTGTTCCAGCCCCTCTATCTGAGTACAGAGAGGGTTTTCCACCCCTCACCCCCCCCCCCCCCCCCAAAAAAAAAAAAAAAAAAAAGACAAAACTCAAAATCCCAGGGTATTGCACTTGCTGTGAGACTTCCCTGCCCAGCAGCTGGTATACTGCTTCTGGTGAGAAGTGCCCACAGCAGTTGGTGTTGCCCCCATCTCACATCCATATCAACACCTCTACCTCTTCCTCACTGGTGTGTTTTCTTCCTTCCAGTTTCACCTGCAGCAGTTGTGTCACATCTATGTCATGTCCTTTGTCCCCCCTCCCAGGGCAGGAACATAAGCCACAAACTCACTTTCCCCCTGAAAGCAGACAGAAGTATCTGCCTGGGCAGTGCCTGCAGCTGGATCTGCTCTTTTCTGTCCTCTCTGGGGAAATGCCCTCAGCAGATGGCACTCAGGGGCTCACAGTGATCTTTACTGAGAGGTAAAAAGATGTTTCCTTCACTTCCTGGGTAGCAGGAAGTCACTCACCAAGCAGAAAGTTCCTTCAAGGATTTCAAGGCAGCATCTTATGGTGAGGGGGACGATGATTCAACTGTGGTGCCACTGCCTGCTTACACATCTGAGACTTCTGAGCAGCTTTCCTGTAGAGCACTGAGCACTTGAGGTTCTTTTAGAGGCAGCCAAAAAGAACTTGGCCTCTGGCTCTCAGGCATTACCCAAGGAGGACAATTCAACCAGTTTCAGCTCTTCTGTCTCCCTGCTGCCAGCCTGCTTTACCCACAGCTTTCCTCTTTGGTAGGGACAGTCAAACCAGCACCTTCAGAGCTCTGATGGACAACGCTCTGCTCTCACAGCTTCCCAGCACTGGGCATGTAGGCATCTCAGGACAGGGCTCTGAGACCTGTGAGGCCAGATTGGAGACTGTCATCTTAGCCAGGATCAGTAGATTCTTGCTTCTCTGTTTCCATCCATCCTCAGCCAAAGAAAATCCCCTCAGAAAACCTCCTTTTTTTTTCTGTTGGGTT
>WBNM01013082.1:31571-62617 GCA_013399055.1 Ramphastos sulfuratus | reverse complement strand
TGGGTGATTCTGTGCTCCACAGCCTCCCTGGGCAACCTGTGCCAGTGTTTCACCACCCTCACTGCAAAGAACTTCTTCCTAACATCCAGTCTAAATATCCCCTCTGCCAGTTTAAACCCATTCCTCCTCATCCTGTCACTACAGGACACTGTAAAACCCCAAGTCCAGGTAGATGACATCAGCTGCTCAGGATGAACCCAAGCAGTGTCTAAACCCTCCTGCCCCAGAGGTCTGAAAACAGCTGGAGGGTGGAGGACCTGACTACCTGTGATATAAACATCTGCTTAGAACTGCCTTGAAAGTCTCAGCAGCAGCCACAGTTTGAGGAAAGGCTCTTGGGAGATTCAGTTTGATGTCTGCACTGAACAAATTGGTAGAAGCTGTCATAAAGGACAAACTCAATCATGCAGTCACACCAGATTATGGGGAAAGAGTCACTGGGGCCCTGACAAAGGGATGCTGTGTCTCACCTTTCTGCTCTGAAGGAGCAAACAAGCATCTGGACAGTGGCCCATGTGGGTTCCCAAGAGGCTTTCAGGAGGGCTCTCACCAAAATGGTGCTTAAAGAAACATAGAGAAAATGTTCCTGCCCAGCTAAAAAGTGCTTAAAACACAGGACAGAGAAAGAGGGCAGGTGGTTGGTTTGGTCAGCAGACTTATAAAGACATCACTGCTGGGGTTTGGCCTCTTTTTATTATTCATCCCTCATGAATAAGTCAATAACAAATCTGTTGGAGACATAAAATTATCCAGGTTAGAAAAGTTGAGGCTTGGCTGCAAAGAACTGCCCAGATTAAGTGCGAGTCGCTGGCCTCAAAATAACCCTGGAGGTTTCGTCATGGAGGCTGCAGCAGAAGTGGAAAGGTCCTGAGAAGGGCAACAAGGATGTTCAAAATTGCACAACAGATCTTCTGTCAGGAACAGCTGTGAAGATGAGGACTCTTCAGGCTCAAAAATACCCCCAAAGTTACCGAGAGGAAATGCAGCAGACGCTGAGAAAGTCATCAGGCAAAGGAGCGCAGGGATGGGCTTTCTACTGCCTCCTCCAACACCAGAACTAGGAATTGAATCTAGGTGGTGATTCAGAACACTGGTGCAAGGAAGTGGCTCTGCACCTGAGCTGTGGTTATGCTCTGGAGCTCCTTGGCACTCCCAGTTCTGGATGTTGTAGGTGGTTAAGTTTTACATCGAATCAAAATGCAGGAAAGAAAACTTTCCATGAGGACTACTGCGTTGTAGGATGGGTTGGGTTGGAAGGGACCTCCAAAGGTCATCCAGTCCAAACCCCCTGCAGTCAGCAGGGACATCCTCCACTAGAGCAGCTTGCTCACAGCATTGCCCAGCCTGACCTGGAATATGTCCAAGGATAGGACCTTGGCCATCTCCCTGGGCAACCTGTTGCAGTGCTGCAGCACCCTCATGGTGCTGAACTTGTTCCTCACATCCAATCTAAATCTGCTCTTCTCTCATATGAAACCATTGTCCCTTGTCCTGTCCCTGCAGGCCTTTGCAAACAGTCCCTCTGTAGCCCCCTTCAGGTCCTGGCAGGCTGATGTTAGGTCTGCCTGGAGCCTTCTCTTCTGCAGGTACTGGCAGGCCACTGGAATACAAACAGGTCACCTCGTCACTCTGGCTCAGGAAATACCTAACATGTTAGAAGCAGCAAGAGAACTTGAGGGAGCATAACACCAGGATTGCCCTGCTCTTACACTGCTCCTTCAACATCCCTGACCTGAGATGGAGCACTGGTGGCAGCCTGACTACTGATCCCATACAGTGTGGGCTGTGCTTACCTGCTACAGCCAGGCTTCATGAGTGCATGTTGGATGAGTGGACAGTGAGGTGGATCAGGAACTGGCTGAAGGACAGAGCTCAGAGGGTTGTGGTCAGTGTGGCAGGGTCCAGTTGGAGGCCTGTGGTCAGTGGTGTCCCCCAGGAGTCAGTAGAGAGTCCAGCAGTGACCTGGATGAAAGGACAGAGAGGAGCCTCAGAAAGCTTGCTGGTGACACCAAACTGGAAGGAGTGGCTGACACACCAGGCAGCTGGGCTGGCATTCAGCATGCCCCAGACAGGATGCAGAGTTGGGTGGGGAGAAATCAAATGAAATTCAATAAGAGCAAGTGTAGAGTTGGAATTGGATGATCTTTAGGGTCCCCTCCAACCTAAACCATTCTATGAATCTATGAATGAACAAGAGCAGCTCCATCAGCATCTCCTCATGGGGCAAGTGCTCCTGGACCCAGACCACAGCTCTCACTCCAGTTGATCAACTAATGGCAGGACAGTGCTACCATTAGTATCTAGAATGGTTGCTGTCCTCACCCTCCTGGAGTCACATATATGGCTTTGGCCTTTCTTTCTTTGCTGGCTGTGGTGCTCTGTGTTGGGGGGGACATGGTCTGCTTCATGCTTCAGGGCATGAGGGCACAAAGTGACCTGGAGACATGCAAGCCAAATGGGCATTGCTGGTGCCATGCAAGCAAGAACACCAAAGAGGCAACAGTAGGAACTCCATCCAGCTCCCCACGTGGGTTTGTGTGGGGTGTTTCACTTAGAAGAGGGAGCTAGGTTGGAGTAAAGTTTAACTGGTATCATTCATTGGATGTGCAAAGTCCTGTTTTATTTGAAGTTCTTTCAAGTCAGCATTTTCCCTTCAAAATGCTTCCTCTCCACTTTGCCTTTCTCTCTCTCTCTTGATCTGGTGCTGCCCTGGCTGCTTCCTTTGCGTCCCTTTCTTAATGCAATCAAGATGCATTTTCTGGAGCTGAAACATAAATGATTCTCCACAAATGCCTTCTCTGTGCTCTGACTTCTGCCATGTAAATGCTTACTTTCCTAATGGCATAGAATGGTTTGGGTTGGAAGGGACATCCAAAGGTCATCTAGTCCAGCCCCCCTGCAGTCAGCAGGGACATCCTCCACTAGAGCAGCTTGCTCACAGCCTTGGCCAGCCTGACCTTGAAGATCTCCAAGGATGGGGCCTCAGCTACCTCCCTGGGCAACCTGTTGCAGTGTTGCAGCACCCTCATGGTGCAGAACTTGTTCCTAACATCCAATCTAAATCTGCTCTTCTCTCATTTTAAACCATTGTCCCTTGTCCTGTCCCTGCAGGCCTTTGCAAACAGTCCCTCTGCAGCCTTCTTGTAGCCCCTTCAGGTACCAAAGGTCCATTTTTCTTAGTCCTTCAGTTTCTTCATGAGTTCTTGCTGCAAAAGCATCTCCAAGCAAGTTTGCAGATGACACCAAGCTGGGGGCAGATGTTGGTGGGTTGGAGGGCAGAAGGGCTCTGCAGCAGGACCTCGAGCGCCTGGACAGATGGGCAGAGTCCAAGGGGATGGCTTTCAACAAATCCAAGTGCCGGGGGCTGCACTTTGGCCACAACAACCCCATGCAGAGCTACAGGCTGGGGTCGGAGTGGCTGGAGAGCAGCCAAACAGAAAGGGATCTGGGGGTGCTGATTGACACCCGCCTAAACATGAGCCAGCAGTGTGCCCAGGTGGCCAAGAAGGCCAATGGCATCCTGGCCTGCATCAGGAATAGTGTGGCCAGCAGGAGCAGGGAGGTCATTCTCCCCCTGTACTCTGCACTGGTTAGGCCACACCTTGAGTACTGTGTCCAGTTCTGGGCCCCTCAATTTAAGAAGGACATTGAGGTGCTTGAGCGTGTCCAGAGAAGGGCAACGAGGCTGGTGAGAGGCCTCGAGCACAAGCCCTATGAGGAGAGGCTGAGGGAGCTGGGATTGTTTAGCCTGGTGAAGAGGAGGCTCAGGGGAGACCTTATTGCTGTCTACAACTACCTGAAGGGTGGTTGTGGCCAGCAGGAGGTTGCTTTCTTCTCTCAGGCAACCAGCACCAGAACAAGAGGACACAGTCTCAAGCTGTGCCAGGGGAAGTTTAGGCTCGAGGTTAGGAGAAAGTTCTTCACCGAGAGAGTCATTCCCCACTGGAATGGGCTGCCCAGGGAGGTGGTGGAGTCACCGTCCCTGGAGGTGTTCAAGGCACGTTTGGACGTGGCACTTGGTGCCATGGTCTAGTCTTGAGGTCTGTGGTAGTGGGTTGGACTTGATGATCTTTGAGGTCTCTTCCAACCTTGCTATACTGTGATACTGTGAAAAGCCACCATAGTGTATTTTTAATATTTCAAGAGGTCTCCTTCTCTAACTTAAACTCTTCTGTCTTGGTCTTCCACTCCAACCAGGACTTGTGCTGTCAGCTGGCAAGATCCTCCATCACACCAGCATCACCACAATCGCTGAAAAGAATTGCTGAACTAGAGGCAGAAGCTGACACCATCTCTGCCAGAGGACCATGGAGAAGCAATCCACAGCAGCATCAGTCAAGAGGGAGATACCTCTGTCTACCTGCCAGCTGCAGATGGGGGAATGACCTCTCCATAGCTTCTCAGTGGGGAATGACTTCTCTCAGCGCTTTCCTTTGTGCCTCCTTAGCCCACTGGCAGGCTCAGCCATTCCAGCAAGACCCGCCCCTGACCCCTACTGGGGATGTCAGCTTCCAATGTGTCTCAGACATGCAAGGATTACAGCTTCAATCACCACCTCCTGCTGCCTGGCTACATCCTGATATTCGCCACGGGGCTGACGCTGAACGTGCTGGCCCTGTGGATATTTGTCCGCTACCTGCGCCTCAAGTCCGTCGTGATGATCTACATGTTCAACCTGGCCGTGAGCGACCTCACCTTCACCCTCCCCCTGCCCCTGCGGCTCTACTACTACTCCAACCACCACTGGCCCTTTGGTAGCACCCTGTGCCAGGTTTCTGGCTCTGTCTTCCAGATCAACATGTACGGCAGCTGCCTCTTCCTCATGTGCATCAACCTGGACCGCTACATTGCCATCGTCCACCCGCTCCGCTGGCGCCATATCCGGCGCCCCAAGGTGGCCAAGCTCCTGTGCCTGATCGTCTGGGTGGTGATCTTCGTGGGCTCCATCCCCACAGCCATAGTCCACAAACAAAACCACTGCAAAGTACAGAACCAGACCGTTTATCTGTGCTTCGAGAGCTTCAGCGACAACATATGGCAGAACAACCTCTTCCCTCTGGTGGTCCTGGCTGAACTTTTGGGCTTCCTCCTGCCCCTCAGCTGCGTGACCTACTGCTCGGTTCGGATCTTCCAGGAGCTGTGCCGGGACAGCCAGGCGCAAACGCTGCGGCAGCAGAAGACCGTCCGTCTCCTCTCGGTCAATCTGGTCATCTTCATCATCTGCTTCGTGCCCTACAACACTACCCTGGCGGTTTATGGGCTGATAAAGGCTCAAGTGATGAAGGTCGACCAGCAAACGCAGGCGTCCGTGCGCCAAGTGCTGATCATCACCATGCTGTTCGCCAGCATGAACTGCATGCTGGACCCCTTGATCTACTACTTCAGCACCGAGGGCTTCCGGAACACCTTTAAGAAGCTGCGGCGGGGTCAGACCTGGGACTCTGATATTGGGATGCTTAAGAATCAGACTGTGGGGAAAAAATCAGCCCGAGATCATAGCACCTCGAACGAGCAGCCGGCCGAAAGCCTGATCCGTCCCAAGGAATCCTTGCCAGCCCTTCCTACAGCAGTGTTTTTGAGCAGTCCTATTGAGGACTCAGAAATATAACCCCCAGAAGGTCAGACTGCTGCAGAGTCGCTCATCCCGTGGGCACCGCAAGCCTCTGAGACAAAGCTCAGAGCATCTCAGCAGGCTGCATGTGGCTGAAGATGGTGATCCAGAGCTGAGGGATGAAAGGCTGGTTTGGGGTAAATGGCAACACGGTCCCACCTCAGTCTTTTGGTACAGAAAACGTAGTGGGAAAATAAAACTTGAAACAAACCTGATGGCTCTAGGTCTGGTCAGCATAGGCTCCTAGGGCAGGGCCATCCTGCCTGAGTACCTCCTGGCTGTGCTGCAGCATTAAGTGGTTCTGCTGTCTCCAGCGCAAGACTGGCAGGCTGCTGTTGAAGAGAGTCCAGAGGAGGCCACAATGATGCTCCAAGGGCTGGAGCAGCTCTGCTGTGAGCACAGGCTGAGGGAGCTGGGGGTGTGCAGCCTGGAGAAGAGAAGGCTCTAGGGGACCTGAGAGCTGCCTGCCAGGACCTGAAGGGATCCTACAGGAAGGCTGGAGGAGACTTTCCATAAGGGTATCTGGAGGCAGGACAAGGGGGAATGGTTTGAGGCTGAAGGAGAGCAGGGTTAGACTGGATCTTTGGAAGAAGTTCTCCAGTATAAGTGTGGTGAGACTCTGGAACAGGTTGCCCAGGGAGGCTGTGGCTGCCTCCTCCCTGGAGGTGTTCAAGGCCAGGTTGGATGAGGCCTTGCGCAGCTGAGTCTAGCTGAGAGGAGTCGCTGCCCATGGTGGGGAGGTTGGAGCAGATAAGCTCTGAGGTCCCGTCCAACCTGAGCCATTCTGAGATTTTATGCTAACCAGAGCAGAGCTGCAGCAGCCACTGCTGACAGAGTGAATTCAGTGGTGATAACTGAGGGGAACTTTGTTGTTTTTTTTAACATCTCCCTTGTGAGGAAAGGCTGGGGAAGTTGGCTCTTGCAGGAGACCTCATTCATATTCATCAAGGTGCCCAGGGCAGTGCCAGGAGGACAGAGCCAGGCTCTGCTCAGGGATGCCCAATGACAGGACAAGGGGCAATGGGTGCAAACTGGAGCAGAGGAGGTTCCACAGGAACATAAGGAGAAACTTTTTCATTGTGAGGGTGCCAGAGCCCTGGAGCAGGCTGCACAGAGAGGTTGTGAAGTCTCCTTCTCTGGAGACATTCCAAACCCACCTGGATACATTGTGATCCTGGGCAACCTGCTCTGGATGACCCTGCTTTGGCAGGGGGATTGAAGTGGATAAATTTGAGGTCACTTCCAACCCTCTCCATGCTGGGATTCTGTGACTGCTGTGGGAATAAATGCTTTGGTTTGTCTTAACAGTACACTTTGGGAGACACAGGGGTTTAAATCCATCTTTCCAGTCTACCTCAATGACCTTCTCTTTTAATATGAGTGGTTGCAGAAGCAGATCTTCAGGAAGACCTGCAAAGGATGTTGAGCCTCTCCACACAGACATCTTTGTGTCACAGGCTGCCTTGGGAGACACGTGCATTAGGCAGGACAGCTCTGTCCCCTTCCTCAGCCCTAGCAGATCAGCCTTGGTCTGTGTGTGGCAGTAGGTCATGGTTTGAAAACTCAAGATTGCCATGTGGATGTGAACCCTTACAGAGAATCACAGAATGGTTTGGGTTGGAAAAGACCTTTAAGAGTCAAGTCCAACCCTTTGCTAACTCCACCAAGTCTGGTGCTAAACCACATCCCTCAGCACCACATCTCTGCCTCTGTGAAACATCTCTAGGCATGGGGATTTGTGCTGTGGTGCTGCTGGAGAGGGAACAGAGCTGTGTGCACATCTGCTAAACTCTGATGTTACCCTTTTGTTCTGGGATTTAGGAGAGAGCAGAATGATACTACAGCAGCTGCACTACTCCCCATTTCCACATCTTACTCCGCTTTCCTCTTTGCTGTACTCCTTTCCCATCCCTGTTTCTCTGCTCCTTTCTTCCTTCTCCAGAGCTCCCACACCATGCACCAAGGCATCACCACCATCCCAGCACTGCTGGGTTTTCTTCCCTGCCCAGGACAGTTGGTTGTTTTCTTTTTTCTTTCCTTTTTACTTGGCTAGAGCATGGTCATAAGCTCACTGAAAGATTTGTGTGGGAAGATGCTTCTGAAAGTCTCTAACAGAACTCTCTGACCATACCAGGTTGCTGGGAGCAGCAAGGGCTGGCTGCTTCCCAGGGGAATGGCAGCGGAGAGCCAGGCATGGTACCAAGGCAGGCAGAGGAAGAGGCTTCGCCAGCAAGAGGAAGCAGCTGAGCAAGGCAAGCAGGGCAGGTAGGCTGATGACAGGCAGGTTCAGCTGTCAATCCAGACCATTAGATGAGTCTGTGGTGACAAGGCAGGTCCAAAGTCAAACTGAGAAGTCAGCATCAGGATCAGGCCCGGAGCCAGTAACCGAGGGTGAGCCACACTTTGGCAAATCCAGCCAAGTCCATCATGACCAGGCAGGTACCAGGTCAAGCCTGTCTGTGGGTCTAGATCAACACAGTGCATGGCCAGGCACAGGTGAAACTGCTCAGGCAGGAGACAAGG
Organism: Ramphastos sulfuratus; assembly: GCA_013399055.1. Lineage (NCBI taxonomy): Eukaryota > Metazoa > Chordata > Aves > Piciformes > Ramphastidae > Ramphastos > Ramphastos sulfuratus. The sequence continues at coordinate 54,483 of WBNM01013082.1, read as the reverse complement.
GTAAGAGCACCAGCTTAAAGGCAGCTCCTGGGACAGGGGGGCAGCCCTAGCTGAGGCTCCAGCAGAACTATCTGCCCAAAGTCACCAGAGGAACAGGGCAGCCCTCAGCTGCACTGTCTCTGTTCGGGGCCCAACCTCACACAGGAACTGAGGGGATGCACTTGGGACCCTGAGTTCAGGTTGCTCAGAGCCTTGCCCACCCAGGTGTCTTCTGAGCACCTCCAAGGATGATTCCTCAGCCTGCTGGGGCACTCTGATGGTTTGGGAGTCCCCTGCCCCCCACACACTTCATAAAATCACCCAGACTAGACTCAGCCAGCTGGAAGTTAAGGACTGAAGCTCCATTTACAGCTTAGCACAATGTACAAGCAGATATTTACACAATAGACATGAATAGTTACAGACATATACAAGTTAAAGGTAATACAGAAGCACAGTTCCCCTCCCAGAAATCAGAGTCCCCAGGAGGGGCTCCCAACCACCCTTCCACCTTCTTTCCACCCCTCTACCTTACCTCAGGGTTTACCTTATGTGCAAGGTGAGCTTGGAGGATGGGATAGGGGGGTTAGAAGCAGAGTGATTAGTAAGGTTAGCAGAGAGGTCCAGGCCAAGCCAGCAGCTAGAGAGACAGACTCTCTGAGTGTCTTATCTATGTTTCTGTTCTTGTTCTTATCCATCTCAGCAAGCCTATGAGTGAAGCAGACATCACCAGTGTTTGCTTCTCACAGCTTATAATCTAATTTTCTCCATTAATATATTGCAATTAGCCTCAAACCAGCACAGGCACCCACGCCAGTGCTGAACTATGCCCTGGGGAGAGGCTTTCCCTAATGCTCAGCAGCAACCTCCCTTGTTGCAAGCCATGGCTGTTGCCCCTTGTACTTTCTCAGGGCTACAACAAGCAGAGACTGGCTCCATCCTCTCTTGGCAAGCCAAATGTCCTCTGAAAGGGGCTGCTCCTCTGCCAGCCTCACACCACTCCCCCCTCCCCCCAACACAATACACAACTTCTCAAAGAGAACATCAGAAAACAGCATCTCTGCTTACAGCTTCAGCCCTGAAAATAGTGGAGCTATTTTTACCTGGAACATTTTATAAATATTCCACATCCAGCAGAGGAAATTTAAGCTCCAATATTTTGACAAAATTATAAATACCTGAAAAGCTGATCTTTTAATGAATCTCCTCAGCCACTTGGGCAATAAAAGGGGGCTGCTGGGTCATGCTACAGCCAGCAGAAGAGATCTTGGAGTTTCTGAAGGCTTTCATATAGTGCTACATGCACAGGTGATGGTGAGCCCAGTGTGGGCTGTTGTGGTTTGTCCTCTGAGCTTTCCAGCCTTCAGATGGGATCAGTTTGGATTCATTTTGTGAGGATTCCAGTCAAAGTTAAGCACTCTGCATTCTGGAGGGGGGCTTTGGATATTTTATTGTGTCTACCAGAGAGACTCATCATAGAATGGTTTGGGTTGGAAGGGACCTCCAAAGGTCAGCAGGGAACATCCTCCACTAGATCAGGTTGTTGAGCCTGACCTTGAATATCTCCAGGGATGAGGAATCAGTCAACCACCTCCCTGGGCAACCTGTTGCAGTGTTGCAGCACCCTCATGGTGCAGAACTTGTTCCTAACACCCAATCTAAATCTACTCTTCTCTCATTTCAAACCATTGTCCCTTGTCCTGTCCCTGCAGGCCTTTGCAAACAGTCCCTCTGCAGCCTTCTTGCAGCCCCCTTCAGGTCCTTGCAGGCTGCTGTTAGGTCCCCCTAGAGCCGCCTTCTACAGGCTGTACAAACCCAGCTACCTCAGCCTGACCTCAGAGCAGAGCTGCTTCAGCCCCTGATCATCTTGGTGACCTTCCTCTGGACAGCTCCATCAGGTTCATGTCCTTCCTGTGCTGAGGGCTCCAGAGCAGGACACAGCACTGCAGCTGAGGTCTCCCCAGAGCAGAGCAGAGAGGCAGAATCACCTCTCTTCCTCTCTGGCCCTGCTGCTTTTGAGGCAGCCCAGGCTGCCTTTGGCCTTCTGGGCTGCAAGTGCACACTGTTGGCATGGTGTTAGCCAGAGTCTTCTGCTTCTGTGGGTTTTGCTCTTGACAGACTGATTTGTTTTATTCTACCATGTGGTGATAAAGCAGAGAACATGCCTGGACTCAGTGCAGTGAGTCACCCTCTCTATCTTGCTTTATAGCTTCTGTTTAATGAGCTGGACAAACAAAGCTGAAGGTCTTAGGGTACGATGGCATCCAACAGTACCAACAGCTACCAAGTGGGAGCACTTGAAAGATTGTGTTTAAAACAACAGGGACAACATGAAGCCATGGCATGCCAGTAAAGAGAAGTTAAACAGGAACAGAAGCTCAGCAAAGTCTTTTCAACTCTTTAACTGACCCTCACCTGGTAATTCTTGATTTGGCATTCTTGCTAAGTGTGCCCTGAAGGGATAAGAGAGATGATTTTCTGCTTCCCTGAGCTTTGTGTCATTTGCAGATGTGAACATTAAACAAATCTCTCATTAATTAAGACTAAACAAGTTAAAGGTCAGAGAGATGCCAAAAGAGCACAGAATGGTTATTCTGTAGGGAGCAGAGAGGGAACCTGCAGAAATGCATAAATGCATTAGGATTCGAAAAGCCCAAGAGCTGGGTCCTGCACTCAGGTCACAACAACCTCATGAATGCTCCAAACTTGAGACAGAGTGGCTGAAAACTGCCCAGCAGAGAGAGACCCGGGGGCTGAAGATGAGTCGCTGTGTGCTCAGGTGGCCAAGGAGGTCACCAGCATCCTGGTCTGGACCAGCAATGGTGTGAGCAGCAGGAGCAGGGCAGTGTTTGTCCCCTTGTACTCAGCACTGGTGAGGCCACTCCTTGAGGACTGAGTTCAGTTTTGGGGCCCTCACCACAAGAAAGACTTTGAGGCACTGCAGTGGGTCCAGAGAAGGGCAAAGAAGTTGGTGGAGGGTCTGGAGAACAGGTCTGGTAAGGAGCAGCTGAGAGAACACAGGGGTCATTGAGGCTGCAGAAAAGGAGGCTTGGGAGACCTCCTCGCTCTCTACAACTCCCTAAAAGGAGGCTGGAGTCAGGTGTGTGTTGGCCTCTTCTCCCTAGTAACAAGTGATAGGATGAGAGGGAATGGCCTCAAGTTGCACCAGGGGAGGTTCAGGTTGGATATTAGAAGAAACTTCTTGACTGAAAAGGTTCTCAAAGGCTGGCACAGGCTGCCTAGGGAGGTGGTTGAATCTCCTTGCCTGGAGGTATTTAAAAGAGGCAGAGATGGTTTAGCACCAGACTCATAGACATAATGGTTAGACTCCATGATCTTCAAGGTCTTTTACAACTGCAGTGATTCTCTGATTCTATGGTTTCAAGTCTTTTGATTTCCAGAAGAGACATGCCAGTCTCTTTAGGAAATGGTTCCTTATTTGTATGGTATAGAAACAGGGTTATGAGTATTATTCATCAGCTTCAGTGCATTTTATACTTTCTAGAAACCCATTGACGCTCTGGGTTCTGTAAGTCAGCTTGAAAAGACGTTTCAAAACCCTTAGTACAAGCCAGACTGAATCTTCCAATTGTTTTTACTGCTGCTGGCATTCCTTCAGTCACATTCTAGTGGCTGTATCCCTCCCACCACTTGAGCTATCACAGAATTGGTTGGAAGGGACCTCTGAAGGTCACCTCGTCCAACCGCCTCTGCAGTAAGGGTACAAACCCATAGTTTGTATCACAAATATCCTGAGCAACCTAGGCTGTGCCTGCTGTGAACCTGGCAGGTCAGCCCCCTCTCCACTCCCCTCCAGTCGCTGGGGCTTGGAGCAGATGTCCTCCAGAGGTCCTTCCAACCTAAAGCATTGTGTGATTCTCTGACCTCCTGCCTTCAACGCTCAGCTGCTATCCCAAGCGGTTTTTTTCAGCTTCTTCGTTATTGTTCTTGCTTGGGTTACACTTGGTGTGCCCTGCCTGCCCTCCTGCTGCAGTCCTTCATCCTGTGGCTGAGAGCAGTCAGTCTAAGCTTTGCTTTTCATGAGCTGCCTTTGAAGCTTTGTCTCCCAAACTCCTCTGTTCTGCAACAGAGCCTCGGCAGGGGCCAGGCTGCTGCTGCACTGATGCCGCCGCCCATCCTGCTGACCAAAATCATCTCCGGGTTTCCCTGCCTTTCCCTACATTTCCATGGCATCTGCTGTCTCTGCTTTTAGAGCTCTTTGGGCGTGGGTCGCGTTTCGTTTGGCTCGCACAGCACCTGGAGCAGCGAGACAGGGCTCCCGGTGAGAGCAAACCCAGCACAATGTCACTGGAGCGGCTGCTGTGCTGCAGGTTTTGTTTGAGGATGTGTGAGAGCAGGGATGTGCTAAAGCCAGACCTCACTACCACCACTTTAACCTAATTTGCTGAGAGAGCGACAAGGCAGCAAAGATCCATTCTGCCCTGCTAGCTGTGAAACCTCCCTGCCCCTGCAGCTACAACCCCCTGAGGTGCAGGCAGGCACTCTCCACTTCAATCTCTGAAATACAAAGGAACAAGAAAGTTCTTTTCTCTGGGAGAGCACGGGTGAAGGGGAAAGCATTTCACCACAAAGTGATGATGAAAGACCTCGCCTGTTTCTGGGGGGAGGTAGGGGGGAAAAAAAAAGCAAAAGGGGGAAGAAAAAAAATTAAAAGAGAAAACCAGTAGAGACATTGCTGAGCTATAAAGCAACCTGTCACTGTGTCAGGAATGGGCTCAGATGACAGGATCAAACCCTCAGCACAGTGTGGCACCTGGAACAGCCTGTCCCCGATTCAGAGGAATACCTGCAAGCTCTCAATCTCTTATTCTTTCACACCAAGGCTGATGGAGCCAAGGCCAGATGAAATGACAGGGCTCCTTTCACCAAAAGGGATGCTTTGTGTCAAAAACAATCCCTAGTGACCAACCATTTTGGTTTGCTTTCCCGTTTGGGTTGGTTGGTTGTTTTGTTACTCTGAAACAACAAAAGAATTTCCAACCCCAAACTCACACATATGTGATGTAAGCTTAGGAAATGTGTGTCAGAGGAGTGAACAATGAGCAGGCTTGAGAGCTGGCTGAAGGACAGAGCTCAGAGTTGTGGTCAACTGTGCAGGGTCTAGTTGGAGGCCTGTGGGCAGTGATGCTCCCCAGGGGTCAGGACTGGGATCAGCTTTGCTCAGTTCTTTATCAGCAACCTGGCTGAAGGCACAGAGTGGAGCCTCAGCCAGTTTGTGATGGTACCAAACTGGGAGGAGTGGCTGCCACCCTGTCAGCTGTGCTGGCATTCAGGACAGGCTGGGAGCTAGGCAGAGGGGACCCTCATGAAGTCCAGCAAGGGCAAATTCAGGGTCCTGCACCCTGGGGAGAAACAGCCTCATGGCCCAGGACAGGCGAGGGGCTGAGCTGCTGGAAAGCAGCTCTGCAGAGGAGGACCTGGGAGTGCTGGTGTGTTACCTTAAAGATCAGACCTTAAGCCAGCCTTAAGATTGCCCTAAGCTCACATTTCAAAATGCCCAGGCTTTAGTTTTGTCATCACCTTTCCTCTTTTTTTTTATTTTTAAAGAACTCTGAGTTTCTAGACACATCAGTTAATTTCTGACATTTCACTGCCTGTTTTGGAATATGTTGGGTTTGCCCCAAGAGATATTGTTTAGCCAGGAGTTAGTTTTGAACTTTTCCCTTCGGTGCTATGGACAGAGGCACTGAGTGCAGCCTCAGCAAGTTTGCTGAGCACACCAAGCTGTGTGGTGCAGCAGACAGCTGGAGGGCAGGGATGGCATCCAGAGGGGCCTGGACAGACTGGAGAGGTGGGCACAAGCCAACCTCAGGTGGTTCAGCAAAACCAAGGGCAAGGTCCTGCAGCTGGATTGAGGCAATCCCAAGCACCAATCCAGGCTGGGCAGTGCCTGGCTGCAAAGCAGCCCTGAGGAGAGGGACTTGGGGGTGCTAGTGGACCAGAAGTTCAACATGAGCCAGCAGTGTGCCCTTGCAGCCCAGAGAGCAACCAGAGCCCGGGCTGCAGCAGAAGTGTAGCCAGCAGGGCAAGGGAGGTGATTCTCCCCCTCTGCTCCACTCTGCTGAGACCCCACCTGGAGTACTGCATCCAGTTCTGGAGCCCCTGGGACAAGAGGGATGTGGAGATGCTGGAGTGTGTCCAGAGAAGGGCCACAAGGATGCTCAGAGGGCTGGAGCTGCTCTGCTGTGAGGACAGACTGAAAGAGTTGGGGCTGTGCAGTCTGGAGAAGAGGAGGCTCCCAGGTGACCTTCTTGTGGCCTTCCAGGATCTGAAGGGGGCTACAAAAAAGCTGGGGAGGGACTTTTTAGGCTGTCAGGTAGTGACAAGACTGGGGGAAATGGAGCAAAGCTGGAGGTGGGGAGATTGAGCCTGGAGGTGAGGAGGAAGTTCTTGAGCATGAGAGTGGTGAGAGCCTGGCATGGGTTGCCCAGGGAGGTGGTTGAGGCCCCATGCCTGGAGGTGTTTAAGGCCAGGCTGGATGAGGCTGTGGGCAGCCTGATCTAGGGTAGGGTGTCCCTGCCCATGGCAGGGGGTTGGGACTGGCTGATCCTTGTGGTCCCTTCCAACCCTGACTGATTCTATGATTCCTAATCAACAGAGAGAGCTCCAGTGTGTAAACTAAACACAAGTAAGAAAGAATTTATGGTACCAGTGTGAGAAAGTGTCCTTGCTGCCATAAAAGGGAATTTGAGGAGGGGGGTTGGGAGACCCCAGACCGCTTGTGCAGGCACAGATGGGCAAATATTTTGCTGAATCCTACTCCATAACTATGTAATAGGTAGGAGGAATAATTGTACTAGGTAGGGATGACAACTCAGAGCCATGAAACCTCTTCACTGGTGCTCCTTGGCTTTGGGAACGACCCCCACGGAGCCTGGTGCTGGTTCAAGAAATGCCTCTCCTTGTACACAAGGATGTTTAAGTTATTCTTTGACTCCAGTGTCAGGCAAACAAGTTCACCATGAGCCATCAATGTGCCCTCGTGGCCAAGAGGACCAAAGGTATTCTCGGATGCATTAAGAATGTAGCAAGCAGGTCAAGGGAGGTTCTCCCCCACCTCTACACTGCTCTGCTCTGCTCTGCTGAGGCATCGTCTGGATTATCATGCCCAGTTCAAGAGGCTCCTCAGTTCAAGAGGGACAGGGAACTGCCATAGAGAGTGCAGTGGAGTGCCACAGAGATGATGTGGGGAGCTGGAGCATCTCTTTGGTGAGCAGAGGCTGAGGGACCTGGGGCTGTTTAGCTTGGCAAAGAGGAGGTGCAGAGGGGGTCTTACAAATGCATGGAGGGTGGAGGTCATGAAGATGAGGCTGGGCTCTTCCAGTGAGGCCAAATGACAGGACACGGAGCAACGGGCAGAAACTACAACACTGGAGACTTCGCTTGAGACACTGCTTTGAGGGTGGCAGAGCACCGGCCCAGGCTGCCCAAAGAGGCTGCGGAGCCTCCTCTGGAGGCTTCCAAACCCTGCCTGGGTATCGCAGTCCCAGGCAGCCCGCCGCGGGTGGCCCCGTTTCAGCAGGGGCTCGGATCGGACGACCTCCGGAGCTCCCCTCCGAACCGCAGCGTTCCGCGCCCCACACAAAGAGGGGCACCGAGCCCGACGGCGGTGCCAGGCGGGCGGGGCAAGCGGCAGGCCCGCCCCGGGGCGGGAGCGGCTCCCAGCCCGCTGCAGCCGCTGCCCTCTCCGCTCTCTCCGCGGCCGACAGCGGCCCCCGGTGGCGGCTGCGCTGCTGCTCGGCGCCGAACCGGCGAGTCCCTCCCCCGGGCACGGGCACGGGAACAGTCGACCCCGGCGCCACAGGAAAGGATGGCGGTGGGCATTAGTGCCCCGCGGCACAGGCCCCGTCCTGCCGCCCGGGCGGGGACGCGCCGTCTGACACCGAGAAGCACGGAATCGTTCTGGCTGGCGAAGAGCTCCAGGGTCATGGAGCCTGCCTGCCTGCCGAGCAGCTTCCTCGGACAGCAGCGTACCTGCGGCGAAGATGCCCCAAAATTCTGCCTTCCTCCTGAAGCTTGCAGCACAAGCCCCGCGGGCTCGGCGAGGGACTCCCTGCCTAGCTCTGGGGAATTGTGCCACGCTCATCAGCCCTCACTCAGCTGTGACAGCTCTGGGAGCAGATATCTCATTTTAGGATCACAGAGTGCCGAAGGCAGTCCCTAGGCCAACGTCCTGCGCTGACCAGGGTCAGCTAACAGAGCAGATCAAACGCTGTGGACTTTTGGGAGCCTAGTCTTGAGAACTTAGCCAAGGACGGGGACTCCACCACCCCTCTAGGAAATCTGCTGCAATGCCTGACTGTCCTCACCATGCATTTTCTCCATACCCAGGCTGAATATCTGTGACTGCAATTTATGCCCATTGCTTCTGGTCCCCCTGACATAGAATCATGGTTGTAAAAGGCCTTTAAGGTCATCAAGTCCAACCCTTCTGTAACTCGACCAAGGCTGATGCTAAACCATGTCCCTCAACACCACATTTCTGTGTCTTTTAAACACCTCCATAGATGAGGATTCAACCACCTCCTGGGGAGCCTGTTCCAGTGTTTGAGAACCCTTTCAGTCACAGATCGCACTGGCTTGGAAGGGACCCTCAAAGGTCATCTTGTCCAACCCCCTACGCTCAGCAGGAACATCTCCAGCTACATCAGGCTGCCCAGGGCCATGTCCAGTCTGATCTTGAATGTCTCCAGGGACAGGGTCTCAAACACATCCCTGAGCAGTCTGTTCCAGTATTTTACCACTCCTTGTAAAGAACTTGCTGATGTCCAACTTAGATCTCTGTATTGGTCCTGCTGATCCGAGCCATAAATATGAACAATTCTCTGAATCAAACATCCAAGAAGAGGCAAAGGAGTGGCAGCTTCTGGGACAATTTGGTGCATGCAGTGATGCCCAGTATCACCTGGGGGCCGTAAGGGAGATTCAGGGGCTGTCACCGTGGCAGCAAGGGGTTGACAAACACTCTGCTGCAAGGAGATGCATTTTTGTCAGATGCTTCTGTAGCAGTGTGCAACATCCAGATAATGAGCAAGGGGAATTAGTCGTTCTCACTGATGAGCAGGCATTTGATATAATTAGCATTACAAAAAACCCGGTGGGATGATTTGCATGATTGCAGCTCTGTGTCTCCCCCCACCCAGTTACAGTCTATTCAGAGGGGACAGGGAGGTTAAAAAAAAAAAAAAATAAAAGGAGAGAATTGTTGGGGAAACACCCTCCTATGGCTTAGGGGCAGCAGGCACTGCTGTGCAGCTGCTGAAAGCATTGGGGTGTGCCCGGCAGCCTGGGCAGCTGGGAGTGGCAGGGAGGATGCTGTAGGAGACCTGAACCTGGGAGACATGCAGAGGACAACTGCAGCTGTAGTTGGGATGGGTCCTTAGAAAATTGGTACAAAATATTATCGTTTTTAAGCACTGCCAGGAGCTGGCTTGGTTTTGGGAGACGCTGTGGTGGGTAGTGAGGCACCTGATTGTGAATTTGGGGATTTGAGGTTGTTGTTGTGACTTGGTTGCACATAGAATGGTTTGAGTTGGATGGGACCTCCGAAGGTCATCCAGTCCAACCCCCCTTGCAGTCAGCAGGGACATCCTCCACTAGAGCAGTTTACTCAGAGCCTTTTCAAGCCCGACCTTGAATATGTCCAAGGATGGAGCCTCAACTACCTCCCTGGACAACCTCTTCTCCTCCAGGCTGAACAACTCCAGCTCCCTCAGCCTGTGCTCAGAGCAGAGCTGCTCCAGCCCCTTATCATCTTTGTGACCTCCTCTGGATGCTCCCCACCAGGTCTGTGTCCTTTCTGTGCTGAGGGCTCCAGAGCTGGACACAGCACTCCAGGCGAGGTCTCCCCAGAGCACAGCAGAGCAGAGAGGCAGAATCACCTCTCTCCATCACTGGTCATGCTGCTTTTGATGCAGCCCAGGCTGCCATTTGCCTTCTGGGCTGCAGGTGCCCATTGCTGGCTTGTGTCCAGCTCCTTATCCAGCAGCATCCCAAGTCCTTTTCTGCAGGGCTGCTCTCAATCCCTCACCCCTCAGCCTGGATTTATATCTAGGATTGCCCCAACCTAGATACAGGACCTTGCACTTTGCATTATTGATCCTCATGACATCTCCTCAGCCCACCTCTCCAGCCTGTCCAGGTCCCTCTGGGTGGCATCTGAACCACCAAGACTTCTCCAAAAGGACTTGTGTTTAGAGGAGAGAAGTGATGTGAAGAACTAGTCAGGAAGAAACACAGCATCAGAAAACTTGCAGTAAGGTCTGGCAGGCGGCTGCATGAGCCCAGAGCTTTAGTCAACAGGAAAATGCCATCTGAGCTCAGATGTGATGTGAGTGAGAACTCTGGGAAGTGGAACAGTAAGGCAGTCCAAAAGGTGACCTGGGTCATTCTGTCATTCTGCACTTTGGACTTGCTGCTGGTGAGGGAAGGGAAAGCCTGGGTGAGGCAGCCTGACTTAGTGGACAAGCAAGAAATAAATCTAGGAGAAGCAATAGGAAAATTCTCTGGGCACTTAATTTAGAACTGGTATTTATTGTCTTTAGCTCCTGCAGAGGCACTGCCAGGAGAAATACATCATTAATCTGATGAGTAGATCAATGCCACAGGCAGGACGACATCAATGCTTCAAAGGGAAATAAATGCTCAGGCTCATCACTTGAGCCACTTCTGAAGGTTGGCAGGGCCCTGTCTCCATTTTGCTTTCTTCAAATGTGACCCCATGCTACTCTGCTGGCTCCACTCTCCCCTTCCTCATGTCTTTTCCTAGACATCCAATACCAAGAGAAACTACTCTTTTCCAAAAACCTGAGGCACTTTGCATCAGAAATACAAGTCAGCTGGGAGAGCAACTTCCCAGGGACACCAAAACATGGAGTAAAGGTGATTGTGGCCTGTCTTTTCCATCATTTCTAGTTCTGTCCTCGGGTTGACTTCTGTGGCCCTTTGCAGGGTGCAGTATTGACCAATTAAAAACAAACAAAAAAAAAACCAGTGTGGTTGTTTGGTTTTTTTTATCAAACTATTTCCTGCTGACCTGCAATTAGTATGAAGGTGGTGATCCCAAGAAATCACCTTCTCAGTTCTGAGGATTTGATCAGCTGTACCAATTTTGCTGCCTGTGGAGCTGAAGAGGATGGTGTATAGGGAGCTCAGAGTCTGCCAGGCAGTTCTTCTCTGTGCACAGCTTCTGGTGGCAGCTGGGAGCTGTGGTAGTTGTCCTGGTTTACGTTTCGAATTGCCAGGGCTGCCTGTGAAACGTCAGACACTGCACTGCAACAAAGCTTGAGAGGAACAGGAAAGGCTCACAGACCTCCTGGAGAAGAGAGGCTTGAGCTCCTCACAAGATGAACATTTGGAGATGCTGGCAGCACAGTGACCCTCCCGATAACACAGGATCTTCATAGCACTGTGTCTGTGCTTGGATGCCAGGGAAAATGTCCAGCGCCAGCCTTTTGTCTCAGATCTTTGGACTCCTGCCACAGTGATGGATGCTTTTGGAATCTGAGATGGGGCTTTGCTTGTGTCTGAACCTGCAGCAGCTAGGATATTACAGCCTCCCAATCTCATGTAGCTCATGAGTGCCAGTGGATACTCTTTGTCCTGCACCAAGCCCACATCAAATCCATCTCACGTCCCTTCCCCAAGGAGCTTAGGGAGTGATTCCCAGGCTATAATTCTGAAGAGAAAGCTGCTCAAGGAAAGTCAGGATCTCTTTGTTATATTTTGTTGCTCCCACAGCGCTTCTCCAGAGTGGGAGGAAGGAAGGGAAAAAGAGGGAGGGGGAAAAACAAACAAAAAAACCCCCCAAAAACCAAAACCAAACACCAACCCTGAGCATCCATAAAGGGGGACAAATGACAGAAAGAAAGATTCCACTCAACTGTACATGCAACTACTGCAGGGTAAAGCAGAACCTTTGTTGATAAGCTGCAGCGACCTGTTTTGCCTGGCTGGGGGAGTTCATCTGGCTGTGGAGGAAAGAACAGTTTTAAAGAGGATGGTACCAAAACACCTGAAGGCCAACCGTAATGTCTGACACTGTCCCTGTGTGCAGCAGGAGGGTTGGCCTGGATGATGTTTCAAGGTCCCTTCCAACCCCTGGCATTCTGTGGTTCTGTGAGTTCTTGAAGGATAAAGCAGAGAGCCTGTGGGCTGGCGTGGGATGCCGCTGGGGATGTCAACGTCCCTCCTATGCCTGCTTACAGCACACAGGCACTGAGTGGCAGGTATTGCCACCTGGGCAACAGCATGGTTCCTGCTCCCTCAGGCGGCAGCCCAGGCTGTAGCAGGTGCCCTGCTTCTTCATGAAACGCCCAAAAGGGGGAGAGGTTGCAAGGGACAGGATCTGCTGTGGAAGCTGCGGAGGAGAGAGGAAGTAGGGTGTGCAGAGAGAGGAGGAAATGGCTTCTGGCAGGGCAGACAGGCCCTGAGAAGTTGGATACCTCAGTGGGATCCAAGCATACCTGCTGAGGTAAGAGCAGCTTCCTTAGCACAGACCTCCTCCTGTGGCTGCTGTGGACTTTGCAGTGGAGCAGGCACATCATCTGCTTTGTCACCAGAGCTGAGAGAGAAGCAGCTTCTACTATGGTAGTGGACACCCAGGGGGCAAGAGCACCCGCGCTGTGATGGATTTCCACTAAGCCAGCGTGTGCCCAAACCACGGAGCTATCAAATGACAGCCAGGATTGGAGCAGTTTAAGTTCTTCCTCCTCTGCATTAGGTGTTCCTGATGTTTCACCAAAGAGATCTAAACACATCTCTTGTGGATGGTACAGTATGGACCACGCGTTCCAAACTAAAGCTCTTTCAGCTCAGCCTGACATGACCTCACTTGGCTTGTGGGTTACTTTCTGTGTCTAAGAAGTGAAAGGCAGCTACCTTCCCAGGGATGCTGACTGGAGACCTGCTTAGCCCCAGTGCATGGAAATACGAAAAACAGTGAGCTGGAAGGATTGTCAAAAGGACCGAGTGCTTCTAGGTTCCAAGTCCAGAGCTCCTCCTTCAAGACCTGGAGGTCCGCAGGAATCCTTGCACGCGTTTGCTTCTTCGCTTGTTTCTAACGGATGCCAGAGGCAAACAAAATGCACGACAGGCAGAAGAAATCAGGCAGCACTTCGCAGGCTGCATCCTCCGCTGCCGTGCGCTCCCCTGCAGCCTCTTTCCCTGTTAACAGATCTGCCACGTGGGGACTCCTGTGAAACACCGAGTTTGCAAGGGGGGCTCCTGCATCTGCTGCGGGAAAGCCACCAGACAAAGGGACCACACCTTGCCGGTACTGCCAGTGACTGATGACCGCTGCCGCCAGTGGCTGTCCAGCCGTAGGCGTGCTCCCAGCAGGCTCCTCCGCTTTCACCAGGATGAGGCCCGGTGGAAGCCTTCCCCCGTGGAGAGACGGCAGCAGATTTCTCAACGGGCACGCAGAATCCTTTCCACCTTTCCCCACAGCGGTGTCTGAACTTGCTGCTGCTGCTCTAAAACCTCATCCCCATGCACCGAACAGGCAGAGGGGCATTGGCTGCATCCAGCCCTATCGAGCAGTGAGGAAACACCTTGTTGCCCACCCTGCCACCACTTGTTACTGTTTCCCCAACCAACCTGCCCTAATACTTTTAAGGCACAAAGTCTATAATTTTTGCAGTCTTCCAGTCTGTGGGACATTGCCAGTTTGTTTTTTTTTTTTTCTCCACAGAAACCTTCTACATGTGGTTGTTTCAGCTTATGGGATTTGCAACTTTCTTCTCCATCCTTAGATATCAGGAGGCTTCTGCTGGCTTCAATAAGAAGTTAGTGTTGCAAGTCCTGAGCCCTTCTTGTAAGCATACGTGGTGAATGCAACCAGTAAAACCAGTGAGCGGTTCAGAAATGCTACCATAAGCTGGTGAGAAACCCGAAATACAGCAGAGGCACAGAAGTAGTGACGGGGCTGAAAGCAGAACCCAAAGACAATGGTGAAACCACTTTTAGATGTAAAATGTGCTCATGTGAGCAGAGGGCGAGATGAGGAATTCTCCTCTACAGCAGCCGTGCAGTAAGACAGATGTGAGCAGATAGCAAACCTCCCTGCAAGTCAACCCAAATGTGGCACACAGCGACTGCAGGTGAGGAGCAGGAGGCCTTCTGGATGGCAGCCTGGCAGCCGGCAAACTAGGCAAGGGCTTGGTGGTCATGAAGGCCATGTCAGTGTGGGCCCTGGGTCCCATGGCAGTGGGAGCTCTGCCTAGAGCAGGCACGGGCACACAGCCACCATTGAGTGGCACGAGGTGATGCTTGTCCTGGCTTAGTGCTTTTTTGCTGACTTGAGAGTGGCCGAGGGATGGTGGGCAGTGCCCTGGCCAGGGTGGAGGACACCAAGGGTGGGCATCCAGCACAGGCTCTGGGAGGGCACAAGGGCTGATGGGGGTAGCCTCGGTGAGCGGGTGCAGCGGTGGGCTGGGAGACACTGGAACGGCCACCTGCCTGCCCATCAGGTGAGGGTGAAGCTAGCAGAGCCCGCAGAGTCCGGGAGCATTGGGACAGCCCAACAGCAGCAGCTACGAGGGGGCGCGGAAGGGAAGCGGAGGGAGCGTGGGGAGCCAGCGAGGAGCAGTGGGGAGCGCAGCCAGGCAGCAGCCGCAGCCCAGCCGGGCAGCAGCCGAGCCGAGCGGGGCTGACAAGAGTCTTGCCCACAGGGTCAGGCCTCAGCCTCCGCGGCTATTATGGGATGGCGAGGCCCGGGGTTGGGTAGGGCAAGCGGCGAGTATTATGGGATGGCGAGGCCGTCTGCGGCGGGGGGGGGAGGGCGAGCCGTGACTATTATGGGATGGCGAGGCCTCCCGCCACCGCGGGGTGGGGGCAGAGGCAGGTGGGTGGTGGGGAGTATTATGGGATGGCGAGCCCTCCTGCCCGCCAGGGGAGTATTATGGGATGTGAGGATGCCCCCGTAAGGCCGGAGGGGGGGCCGGGGGAGGAGGCGACTATTATGGGATGATTGGGGCCCGCCGCAGCCGGCGGGAGGGGGAGGAAGAGTATTATGGGATGGCACCATTTGCGGCGCCCGTGACCGGGCAACTATTATGGGATGCCGCTGTACCTACCGCGGGCTTGCCTCTCTGGGAAAAATTATGGGATGCAGCGGACAGAGCGGAGGGAAGGAGGGGGCTGCTAGGGGCTGCTGAGGCAGTTGGGGCTCGAGGGGCCGGAGGGCTGCAGGCTCAGAGGGTGCTCGCCGGGAGCTGCCCATCGCGCCGCTCGCACGGTGCCCCCCGTCCGCCCGTCCCCGCCGCCCGCCTCTTGCAGCCCTTCACCCCGGGTCCCCCCGCCCCAATCCCCTGCCGCTCCTCAGCAGTCATAACCAATAAAGCCGACGGAGTATTATGGGATGGCAGCTCCTCGGTGTGGGAATGGGGGGGGTGTTGCTATGGAGCATTTCCCGTGGGTGGCTATTATGGGATGGACTTGCCTTTGTGAACTATTATGGGATGCAGCTGACTGGGTAGGGTGGGGCTGCCTCGGAGGGCTGCCGGCGGCCCCCGGCTCTGCCCGCTGCTCGGAGGAGAGGAGGGCAGGGTACGGGGGAGGGTGGAAGTGCGGAGATGCATCAGGCACGGGCAGGAGCGAAGAGGCGTCGGGGACCATGGCTGCCCGCTCCGTGCAGATGTCAGAGAAGTCCCCGGCCGGGTGCCCAGGATGGCGAGGCTGTGGTCGGGCACTCCCGCCTCCGGCAGGCTGGGCTTCTGTTCGCTCTCAAAGCAAATACTGTTGCCTGCATAGTTGAGGAAGGGAAAAACTACACAGCCCTTCGCACTGGGGCTCCAGAGCATCCCGATGACTTGCAGTGAGAAAGACACAAGCTTGATCTCAAATGCATCTTCTAATGATTCTATGGTTTAGCGGTAACCTGCCAGTGCTGGGTTAACGGTTGTACTCAATGATCTTGGAGGTCTTTTCCAACTTTAATGACTCTATGATTTTTTTTTCCCTGAAGAAAAAGCTTGCCGTGTCAGTCCAAGTGTTGCAAAGCTATGAGCTGACAACTTCAAGAAACACCTACATGCATGGCACAAAGCAAGACCCATCCCTTAGCAGTCCGTCTCAGAGCAGGACCTGATACATGAGGCACAGCCCCAAAGCTGCCTGGCTGGTTGCTGCCTGGTATGAGTCAAGAGAAAACCTCTAGACACTCGTGGCAGCTTTGCAAACCTCTGGCAGGTTCTGAACTGAAGGTAACTTAGTAGGTATCACCACTGCAATGTGAGTCTCGCATGTCCCTTCTCCTCTCCAGCAAACCAGACTCCATCATCTCTGCTCAGCAGTGTGATGGTTTGGGAGTTCCCTGACCCCCCACACTTTATAAAATCACCCAGACTATACTCAGCCAGCTGGAAGCTAAGGACTGAAGCTCTGTTTACAGCTTAGCACAATATACAAGCAGATTTAGACACAATAGACATGAATATTTACAGAGATATACAAGTTAAAGGTAATACAGAAACATAATACCCCTCCCAGAAATCAGAGTCCCCAGGAGGGGCTCCCAACCACCCTTCCACCTTCTTCCCACCCTTATACCTTACACCCAGGGTTTGCCTTAGGTGCAAGGTGAGTTTGGAGGATGGGATAGGGGGGTTAGAAGGAAAGTGGTTAGTTAGGTTAGCAGAGAGGTCCAGACCAAAACAGCTAGAGAGCCTGAGACTCTCTGACAGAGTGTCTTATCTAAGTTTGTGTTCTTGTTCTTACACATCTCAGCAAGCCTGTGAGTGAAGTAGACATCACCATCGTTTGCTTTTCACAGACTATAATTCTTTTCATTAAAATATTCCAATTAGCCTCAAACCAGGACAAGCAGCAAAGGGGCTCGCACTCAGTCCAGTGGGGTATACAACCCTTAGGGTAATTCACACTGTTTCTGGTAGAATAGGTGTTGCTGGAAATGCCTTTCCCAGATCCAGATGGAGGTAGAAGATGAAGCAGAATTCTGTCCCAGCCTGTTGGGTTTTTTTTTGTTCAGTATTTCTAACGGAGCTCAAGACGAGTTGTGTTTCAGAGTTAGAGATTTTTGCCAGCATGCACCAGCTTTAATACAGAATGCAAAAATAGGCATCACGGAATTACAACCCAGGCAGCTCCAACTAGAAGGTCATTACTGCAGTCCCTTTGAGACCACTTGCTTCTTCTGTGACTGAATCCAACTGTTTCAAGAAGAGGGGAGCAGGGCTTCTCTATCTAAGGCACATGATTTGGAACTTAAAAAATGTAACTGATAGGCATCTGTAACTTTTGGTATTGCTTCCAGCTTTCATTATCCATTATATAAGAAATTCTATGTTGAAGGACTGGTAATGTGGCAAAGTCAAACTGTTACAGTTGCAACATAAGATTTGTTTCTTACGTCTTACTAAGTGCCTCCATCTTCAGACACAAAGGGTGAAGATAAACATGGAAAATTCAAATCTGAACGTAATCTGTCGAGGTTCTGAGTAACTGAAAACAGACTTGTGATGGAAAATATCAAGTAACCTTAGCTATAGGTGTCAGTACCAAGTATGTCTGTGATGTTTTTTAAAGCGAGCAGACTGGCAAAGCATACAGAGATAGAGATCGACAGTTCAGATTTACAGGGGGCTGAGCAATCCCCAATCTTTTCTATCTTTTCCCCCCCACATCAGTTCTCTGCTGCCAGCACTGCCTCACGCACCGTGCATGTCTTGCTGACATGGCGTGGCTCTAGCTGCGCCACCGTGCCACTCACCCTGCCCCCTCCTTCTCCTGCCAAAACTGGAGACCAGGCTCCTGCTGAGTGCCGAGCAGAGCCTGAACTGCAGTTCTGCTAATGGGAAGTAGATGCAGAGTCATGCTGGCACATGGGCAGTCGTCCCCACCTAGGTGGCCGTTAGCGAGGCAGGGATCCTCCATTGACTCTGGCATGTTGCTCGTAACAAAGAAGCACACATTGCCCGTTTGGTGTGTCTTGATCTTGTTCTGCTTGTACACGCCACGCGTGGAGGCTCTCTGCCTCTTCTGCCAGCAGCATTTGTTTGCTGCAACCCAGATTTCTGGACATGACAGGAGGGGCTCTTACCTGTTCTCCACAAGACAAGGAGACTCTTTCTTGTGTTATTTTCTTCCACTTTCTGACACCAAAACAAAGATACTTTCGTTGTGCTAAACAAGTAAGTTAATGCTTCCCTGTGAAAAGGAAACAAGCAAACAAAAAATAGAATGAGGGTGGTGGGCATGGATGGAGAAAGAAACAATGAAATGGATCATTTAGATTTCCTTAGCTTGCCACAGAGATTTTTAAGTTATTTGGAAGTGGAAAAGAGTGTTTTAGGCAGAGAAAAGAGCTTTATAGTATTAAGGCAGGCTTGCAAAATTCAGGGCAATTGCTTTGATTTGTTTGGGGCACAGGATTCTTACAATACAATTTTAAATGTTGGGGGGAGGGGAGTTGAAGAGGCAAACTCTGGGGCAAAAAAAAAATAAATTTGGTATTGACTGAAAGTTTGGACCAATTTCTTACTAATTCCAGAGTACAAGTTACTTACCTGGAGTTTGATATCCCTTCCCCCTCAGAATGGTCTAGGGCAAAATTCTCTGCCTTACCAAGGAAAAATAAAAGGCAGAACTTCTCAAACATTCTGAGATCTTCAAGGTTAGTTGGGGGAAGCTGCAAGACATCAACTTGGAGTCATGGCAAATATCCACATGGTCAGGAGTAGAAAACACAAGATGAGTCCATTCCCATTAGCTACAAATGGTCACAAGTAGGTTAAAGGAAGAGGAGAGTAATTCCTGCAGCCTTTGAGGAGCAGGAGCACATTTATGGGTACATCAGATTACCCCAGTATTACACAGACATTGGAAGATCTTGTTCATGTTACCAGCTGCACACAGCCTGACAACATGACTATCAGAGTCAGGACAGAGCAACCTTCAGTCAGACGAAGGAACAACAGAAATGAAGAAGAGTCAAACCAGCATGTCTGTGTTCCAGAGCCCACGTGAAGCCATAACAGGGGCAGCATCACAACATCTGGGATCTAAAGCCAGGACTACTTCTGCTTTGTTTTTGCAAATGAAAAGAGTCCAATACTGCAGAATAATTTGAGAGTCCATCAAATGACCTTTTAAGATCACGTTGCCTGTGGCACCAGCAAGCCATGTTTATGGTCTGTTGTATATGTCTTACACATGAGCCATGCTTATGATCTGTTGTATATGTCTTACCCATGAACCATGCTTGTGGTCTTTTGTATATGTCTTACACATGAACAGTTCACACTAGCCTGGAAACTCTCCCTTCCCTCCAAAATGCTCTGGAGTACTTTACCCTCGACCCTTGCCTCCCACACTGAGATACCCCGAATGGAGGTTTCTGGCCTTCACCCATGCCTGAGTGAAAACCCCAGTGAGTTCCAGGGTGAAACATGCTGCTCTCTGCTCTTCCTGTTACCTTGCAGATACATGTTGCTGTTGAAAGCGAAACTGAGAATGGGCTGTAGGGCCTGATAAAAAGCCTGGGCTGTGAGTGAAGGCTGCCCACGAAGTGAAGGAAGGAGGGTGGGGGTGGACTTTTCTGCTAGGTCTTCAGGCTGGGATCTAATCCCTGAGTGACCCTGGAGTACGGGTGAAACTACAGAAATAATTCAGAGGCTGTGCCAACATGGTGCTGTGGGCATGTGGAGCCCACTTCACCCAGCTGTCCTCAGAAGCAGAGCTGGGCAGGAGTTAGTTTGGATTTCCTAATGTGGGCACAGCACCAAAGTGAGGCGGGGGGGTGTGGTGTTGCAGACATTGTCCTCAATGAAAGGGTGTTGTGGGGTTGTTTGGGACACTGAATCCACTAACACAAGTCAGGAAGGTTATGTTACACGGATCTTGCTGTAATGGTTTTCAAGCCAGAAGATTCAGTTAAATGGGTAAGCAAGCAAAGTACAGCAAGGTAAGGCAACTCCCAGGCGGATGGAATTCTGTCTTGTGGGGTTATCATCAAAGGAGAACATTTGGAAGTCTCATATTTAAAGTCCATTTAATCTACTTGGCCCTCACAAATACTAAACCCACTTTAATCGTGATACTTTACATCCTATGTGGATTTTTTTAGAGTGAAAATTGAGGCATCTGCTGACTGAGAAACTTCAAGTGACAAAGAAAAAGGAGTTGGAGGTGAGGTGACAAACCTCGAGGACATTCATAATACAAACATGTTCTGGTGTTTAACAGTGAGAGTTCAGGAAAGCGGTGGCTTGTTGGGAAGCTTGGTGCTTTAGTGACTGAGGCTCTGGGTTGCATATTGCCTGACCAAGAGCGATCATCTCTTTCCAGATCATAGCCCTGCCAGGAAGAGCATCAGGCAGCACCTGCAGAGACAGCCCCAGCAGCTTGGTGGAGTCTTCACTCACGTCACAGCTCTTGCCATGTTGCCAAACTACTGGAGGTGGTTTGAGGTGCACTCTGAGTCTGGCCATCACTGTCTGGGCACAGGCTGCTCAGCACAGGAATTTGATGAGGCTGCTGTTAGAGGGGACCATGGTTGTGAGTGCACAAAAGAGGGAATGAAGAGTGCTGCAGGGGCCCACATGAGTTTAGTGCTGGCACAGTTATCCCACTGTTCACTTCTGAAGCATGGGGCAGTCCAGGATTCTAGATCTGTGTGGAGAATGGGTAGGATCTGCAAAGAGCAGCATGGATCTTTCCTGACGATTTTCCTCCACGGAGCCAACAATGTGCCCTTGTGGCCAAGGCCAACAGTATTCTGGGGTGCATTAAGAAGAGTGTGACTAGCAGGTTGAAGGAGGTTCTTCTGCTCTACTTCGCCCTGGTGAGGCCACACCTGGAACATTGTGTCCAGACCCAGGATTAACAGTTCAAGAGAGACAGGGAACTACTAGACAGAGTCCAATAGAAGGCTACAAAGATGATGCGGGGTCTGGAGTCCCTCTCTGACAAGGACTGTTTAGCCTGAAGAACAGCAGACTGAGAAGGGATCTTACCAATGCCTATGAATATATAAAGGGTGAGTGCCAAGACAATGTGTGCCATTGCTTTTCGGTGGTGCCCAGTGACAGGACGAGGGGCAATGAACACAAATTGGAGCACAGAAAGTTCCACCTCAACATGAGGGAAAACTTTACTTTGAAAGTGATGGAGCCGTGAAACAGGCTACCCAGAGAGGTTGTAGATTCTCTTTCTCTGAAGGGTTTCAAAACCTGCCCGGATGCATTCCTGTGCAACCTGATCTAGGCAAACCTTCTTTAGCAGAGGGCTTGCTCTAGACGATCTCCAGGAGGTCCCTTCTGAACCCCACCATTCTGCAGTCCTGAGTTTCTGTGAGCTGAGATAAATGACAGCATCATTGAGAAGGCATAGGCAGGGATGGTGCCTCTGTATGTACCGTGGCTGGATGGAGGCCTTTCTTTGTGGGCAACAGGGTGAATGACACAACAGGATTTTGGAATGATACAGTCCAGTCTTTTCTGGCAAAGGAGGGAAGGACCTGGATGGTCCAGAGCAGCTTCATGTGCATTTTGTGTTACAGGACCGCACTGGAGCACACGGTGGTGATGGGCACGTGGGCAAGATGTTGGAGCTCAGTGGTATCTCAGCAGAGACATGCTGGCACAGGAAGGTGGGTGGCTGGGGGCTGTACCTGCAGGTAGGGGAAAGTTTGCTGGTAGTGCAATAGACACTGGAATGTGGCAGAGGTGATGGGATGGGGCTGTGGAGCACCCGGCATATGCGCAGGCATATTTTTGCAGTGGTTTGGCAGACGAAGCAGGGATTGCATTGCAGAATCTTCAGTGCTCCACCACAGTCTGTAGCACTAAGTCCTCCATTTGTGTGCCAAGGTGTTTCACCATGGCACGACGAAATGCACACATGCATCCCCAGGCGCCGGACAGCAGAGGTGAGGAGGAACAAGAGTAGTCACCCACTCCCACGTGCTTCCCAGGGAAGATGGACAAGACTGTGCCTTTGTCGAGATGAATGGCGTTATGAGGGTGCTAGATGGGATAGGAGGCATTGTGGGATGTGATTTTGTTTAATGAGAAATTAATGGCAGGGTTGCATGTGCGGAGTTGGAGTGTTGTTATACCTACAGATCCTTCTCGGCCGTGTAAAGTGAGGGTGAATGTCCTCGTGGAGGGCTGTAGCACAGAGCAGCATACGGTGCTGGCTATAGAGAGGGACAAAGGGGGTACAAGATGCCATTTATTGACAGAATGGTAGGGGTCAGAAGGGATCCCTGCAGATCACCTAGTCCATTGCCCTGCTAGAGCAGAACCACCTACATTCAATCACACAGGAAGATGGTCAGGCGGGTTTGGAATACCTCCAGAGAAGGGGACTCCACAGCCTTTCTGGGCAGCCTGCTCCAGTGCCCTGCCATCTTCAAAGGGAAGATTTTTTCCCTTATGTTTGTACTGAACCTCCTGTGTTGTTCCTGGGGTACAGGTAGCTCTGCAGGTATCAGGAGCCGGGAGAGGATGAGGCCGTGTGTTACAGGCCTGCGTGTGGTGGGGATGCAACAGAAGTCACTGCGGCTCTCTACTTACATGGCAGCAGGGTGTCAGGAGCTGGGGATGGGCAGCCTGGGTGTGCTCCTGCAGCTCTCCAGGCAGAGCGTGTGGAACAGGGCATCAGGGGCTCCATGCCTGGTGCAGTGCATGAAGGCAAAACATGCCAAAGGCAATTGAGGTGTGGGATAGGGAAGGGGAGTGAGTGGGGCATTCAGCCCCAGGATCGGGGGGCCATCAGCAGGGGCGGGTGGTGTCCGCTGCAGACGGCATGGGGCCACTGTCAGTGGGCGGGTGGATGGCATGCAGGGACCGGGCGATGCCAGCGCAATGCAGGCTGCATGGCTGGCCCCGTGCCCCAGGACCTTGACGACGGCTCCGAGGGCCGGGGGTGGGGGTGCAGGCGGCAGGCAGCG
>WBNM01013082.1:452-29019 GCA_013399055.1 Ramphastos sulfuratus | reverse complement strand
GGGGAGCCCCCTTGCCCCAGCGGGGGGCCCGGGGTGGGGGGCGAGTATTATGGGATGCCGGGGCGAAGGGGTGCGAGTATTATGGGATGTATCTCGCGGAGGGGGGTGTGTGGGGTGTGTTAGTATTATGGGATGTTCCTGGCGGGAGGGGTGATTATTATGGGATGCCGGGCCCCAGCAGTGAGTGGGAAGTTCTGAGGGGAGGGCGAGTATTATGGGATGCCTTGGGCAGGGGGGTGTTGCCAGGGAGCGGGGGGCGGAGCCTGTTGCCGGGGTCCCGGGGGCATATTATGGGATGGAGGCGGGAGCGGGGCGGGGCTTAACCTAGGTTTTTTCCCCTTTAAGAGGCGGTGCCGGGGTCGGAGCCATTTTCCNGGGCGGGGGCGCGGGTGCAGTGGGCAAGCGGAGCGGGGCTGCCGGCGCTGCCGAGCCTGCCCTGCCTTTTGTGTGGTGCCGGCGGCGGAGAAGGAGCAGGCGAAGCTAGCTTGGCTCTGGGGCCGCGACAGCGTCGTCCTGGGGCCGGTGCGCTAAGTTTGGAGCCTGCCGGCAGCGCTAGTTCCGCCACTGTCCGCCGTGCCGGGCCCTGTTCGGACTGTCCGCTGCCTTTCTCGGCTCGCTGACAGCCTTCCGGCTGGCCCGAGCGTTGCCACGGAAAGCTCAGATGCCTTCCCTGCCTCGCCAACCTTCTCCCAGCCCAAGGTAGAAATAACCAAGGGCAGCTGGCTGCAGCAGAGCTGAGAATTTTCCCGTAGGACAGCTGCTTACTCAGTTCTAGTGTCTTCAAAACCTGCTTCATCACAACTTTAGTGCTTGTACTTGCTGCCAGTGATCCTATTATCCGTAGGCTCAAAATCCAGTAGAGTTGCTGTCTAAGCTTTCTCAAGGATCCTCTTGGTAGCACTATTGCTTGGGAAAACGGAGTTTGAGTCTGCTATAACTTTCTCTTTTTCTTTCCGATGAAGTACTGGCTTGGCTGGTGAGAAGACAACACCCCGTAAAAGCCCAGGCCTCCCCCAGTTTGGAGGACATGGCATCGGGCATCGGGTCTCCGTCACCATGCTCGGGGGGCAGCGACGATGATGAGATGGAGATCCTGTTGAACAACGCTATACCCCAGCACCCTGGTATGGAGAGCTTGCAGGGCATGCATGCGGAACGGGGGGGATGCTGGACTCGGGCTGAATGTGTAGTACGTGATGGGATGGGGTTTGTTGTGTGGGGTGTTTTTCTACTACTAGTCACATGTATGGTTTTGTTGTTGATACTCGGGTCCTAGCATGACTTCAGAGTGCGAGGCTTTGTGTCAGGGGGAGCTGACTTCGTTCTGAGGCATTCCAGGTTGTCAGTGCCTGTGCTTTGAGGAGGTGCAAGGGTTGGAGGCGAAGCCTCCACCTCTGTCAGGGTACCAGAACGCCTGCGAGTTTCATGCTTTGTGAATGGGGAGGTGAGAAGGAGGGGGCTGTATGTGGAAGGCAGGGTGCCTGGGAACTCAGACCGGCTGACGTCCAGAGCAAACTGCCCTGGGCTGTTGCGTGACCCACTTTCATTCATCACCACACCCGATTATTGAGGTTTCTTCTGGTTCTTCCTCCATGCTGCCGGCTTACCTTTGCTTTTCTTGTAGTTTTTGTACCTTGTCTCTTTTCCTCGTGTCTGTATCCTCATTAGCAACAGGAGACTCGAGCTAGAGCTCTGAGCGCTCTTCTGGTTAGCGATGGTTTGTTGTTGTTGCTGCCGATGCTCTGTGGACCTACACCTGGATTCTGTGTTTCCATGTGAAAAGCAATAACGTGCTGGATTGTCAGAGAAGTTTGAGCTTTCCTACTAACTCCTGCTGTAGTATTGTAGTGTCCAATATGACGTCTATTGTGGGCTCTCTGGTTTTGTTTGGCCTTTTTGGAGTATTGCCTCCAGGGTTTTCTGGCACCCCTGATGCCTTAGGCGTAAGAGGACTGTCAATAAGCCTTGTCAGGAGAACCTCGGTGAAGAAAAACTGTTTAAAATCACTGCAAACTGGAGGGCTATAGGTGATACCGTTGGAGGCGATGGGGTACTAGAGGCTTTACATCAGAACTTGGGGGAGAAGAGGAGGTGGGATCCCTGGTGGGAGTGAAGAGCCGTGCCTCGCTGGGGAATATGGCAGGGACCAGGTGCGGGACCCTAGATGCTGAGAGCTCAGCCCGTGCTATTTCACCCGTGGCTGCTGTGACCTGTGGTTTCTTCCGTCTTGCCCAGCTCCTGTGGTCAGGAGGCCATTTTCCCTTGGAGGCAGGAGGAGAGTGTGCGGTGGGCGGGGCGGCGGAGGGCGGCTGGCCGGGCTGCTCCTGCAGCCTGCCACAAAGGCGAGGAAGGGCTGGCGCTGGCTGCCTGCCCCTGCCCCCCGGGCGAGGGGAGCGCTGCGCAGATGGCAGCAGGCGGCAGCGAGGAGCTGGCATGTCTTCCGCTGGGGGGGCAGGCGGCTTGCTGCCGGTTGGTGCAGAGGGAAGGGCTCGGGGGAAGGTGATGCCAAATTCAGGTGGAAAGAGTTACTGAGTAACAACTTTTCCGTGGAGGAAGACGAGTCGCTGGGCTGTCCTTTGCATACGGGTGGGGGATGCTCTGCTCTGTGCTGCTGAAGAGGCTCGGTTACTTGTGGGTTTGTTTTCTGGAGACCCGCGGACTGAAACAGCAACCTAGCCAGGTTCCCAAATGCACTCCCAGTGTAGCTCCTCTTAGATATGTGGGGATTTATTCTGTGCTCTTGCCTGTTCTTTTTGGGTTGTGATAGATTCCTGCTTGCAGAAGGAATGTTGTGGAAATGGGAGGGGGGAGCAGAGGGACAATTGTGCAGCATCAATGATTTCCTATATCTGTGTGATCAGTAACAGTAAGCAGCTGTCTGCTTCTTGCTACACACTTACAAACGTAGAAATGTTTGCAAGTTGAGTGGTGGCTGTAAGAAGGGGACTGTGCTGTTGCGCACAGATAGGGTTTGAATGACACATGTTGGCTCTTCCCTCCAGAGCCTGAAGAAGAGCCAGAAGAAGAGCTTCTGTCAGAGGCTGACACCCCCAAAATCAAGAAGAAGAAGAAGCCCAAGAAACTAAAGGAACCCAAAGTGCCCAAGCTCAGCAAGCGTCAGAAGAAGGAGGTAAGGGAAAGGATGCCTAAGGCCACACTCTGAGATATGGATGTGTGGGGTGAGGGTGCTTACAGCTGCTGTTGGCTTGTGGCATTGGATTCATACAAGCTTGGGAAGAGTGGTGGTTAGTGCTTATCCAGGGCATTTTCTCACAACTGCCTGATCTTCTCTCTCCTTCCCTCCCCAGCTGGGTGACAGCTCTGGTGAGGGGAATGAGTTTGTGGAGGAAGAAGAGGAGGTTCTGCGCTCTGACAGCGAGGGCAGTGACTACACCCCAGGGAAAAAGAAAAAGAAGAAATTAGGGCCCAAGAAGGAAAAGAAAAACAAAGCCAAGCGCAAGGAGGAGGAGGAAGAAGAGGAAGAAGATGATGACTCAAAGGTGAGAAGCTACCCTGCTGACTAACTGCTTGCTTCTCATTTCCATTTATCTGATTATGGGGATCGTTGTGGTCTTCATTTATGATGGCACATGGAGTTGGAGCTGTTTTGCCTTTCTTCCTCCATTAGACCTGCTTGACTTGATTGTTTTCCTATCTTTCATTCCTTCCCCTCTTCTTCCTTAAACACACAGAACGTCTATTGAACCCAAACACTCTTCCCTTCTCCACTCATGTTTTGCTGAGGCAGGAATTAATTCCTCAAAAAAAAAAAAAATCTCCCAGTCATGACCCATTGGATCGTGTGTAGATGTGTGGAGGTTCTGCTCTTTCCTAGAGCTTTATCTCAGGGTTGCTGCAATTCTTTTTGCACAGGAGCCAAAATCATCTGCTCAGCTCCTGGAAGACTGGGGCATGGAGGACATTGATCATATCTTCACGGAGGAGGATTACCGCACTCTGACCAACTACAAAGCTTTCAGCCAGTTTGTCAGGTGAACTGCAAGCCTGCACTTGGAAGGTCTCTGAAGCAAAAAAAGAGATGGGATGGGGACCAGGTTCTGTGTTTTGGGAACCTCAAGGCACTTTAGAGACACTAACAAAAATTGAAGCAAAACAGTTCAGATGCATCTCTTTGTTTTCAGTCATGAAGATGATGCAAGTCCTCAGTCCCAGTCCTCTTCCCCCCTGTGCTAAATTCCATTTCACTTTCCAAGCCCCTGAGCATTTGCATTCTCCAGGAAGAGTACAGGATGGGAGTGGAGAGATTCATTGGCTGTTGAGATCAGAGATTAGTAAGGAATGCAGTTTAAGATGGAGGTGCTGATGGGGGTGGCAGTGGGGAAGGATGAGTTCTTGTTAAGGTTGGTTTGATAACTCTTTTAATTGTCTGCAGGCCACTTATCGCAGCCAAGAACCCTAAGATAGCAGTGTCGAAGATGATGATGGTTCTGGGAGCCAAATGGAGGGAGTTTAGCACCAACAACCCCTTCAAGGGAAGTTCAGGTGCATCAGTGGCAGCTGCTGCAGCTGCAGCTGTTGCAGTAGTGGAGAGTATGGTGACAAATGTGGATGCCGTCCTGCCACAGCCTCCTGTGGAAGTGCCGCTCAGGAAGGCCAAGACGAAGGAGGGCAAAGGTGAGATGGAGAACCTGGCAGCATGGTGCAGGGTGAGTGGTGTCAGGACTGCAGTCCTCCTGACTTGCAGGCTCCTCTGTTCCCAGGACCCAATGCCCGGCGGAAGCCAAAGGCCAGTCCTCGTATCCCTGACATCAAGAAACCCAAAACAAAGAAGGTGGCACCTTTGAAAATCAAACTGGGAGGCTTTGGTTCCAAGCGTAAAAGATCATCAGTAAGTGATGCTGCTTCTCTGGCTTAAGAGGAGGTGCTGGTGTGCCAGAAATGCTGGGACACATCTGCATGCTGCCCCCAGCCTGTGTGTCTGAGCAGCTGCTTTTCCTTCCCTACCTCAGAGCGAAGACGATGATCTGGATGTGGAGTCAGACTTTGACGATGCCAGCATCAACAGCTACTCTGTCTCAGATGGGTCTACAAGCCGTAGTAGCCGCAGTCGCAAGAAACTCAAAGCTGGGAAAAAGAAAAAGAAAGGTATCAATGCTTGCTGTCAGTTGGAGACAGAGGCACAACTCAGGATGTAGAAAGGTCAATGCCTGTGGAGCATGTGGGTATTTAACAGTGTACTGGAGGGAGAAGAGTTGTTTGTGAAGGAAGGGCCTGATGCTGTGTTTAATAAGGACAATATTTTCAGGAATTCTTCCTGGCCTAGCTAGGGGAACAGGCAGTGCTGAGTTTTTCTGGCCTCAGCTACACCTTTAAGTGGTGGAAGGAGGCACAAAGGGGCTTGTTTTCCTTCTGTGCCAGATCTTGCTCCCTGCTCTTTTACTTACACAGAGCAAGAGTGTTGGATTCTGGATCTCTATGTTACAACATAGACTTTGGAGAGGACCCTTCCTTGCTGTAGGAAACCTGTACCTGTGGCTTGGACAGCTGTAACTCCTCACCACCCTCTGCAGGTGAGGAGGACTCCACAGTGGCTGTGGATGGCTATGAGACTGATCACCAGGACTACTGTGAGGTGTGCCAGCAGGGAGGAGAAATTATCCTGTGTGATACCTGCCCTCGTGCCTACCACATGGTCTGCCTGGACCCAGACATGGAGAAAGCTCCAGAAGGCAAATGGAGCTGCCCACACTGTGTGAGTCCTGTGTTCTCAGCTGTGCAAGAGGTCACAGAAGGGGACATCAGCTGACTTGGGGCTACTCTTCTGTGGTAATTAAATCTCAGATGTTTGATTTTGAGTTTCTCATTTCATATAGGAAAAAGAGGGCATTCAGTGGGAAGCAAAGGAGGATAACTCTGAAGGTGAAGAAATCCTGGAGGATGTTGTTGGAGATGCTGAGGAAGAGGATGACCACCATATGGAGTTCTGTAGAGTCTGCAAGGATGGGGGAGAGCTGCTGTGCTGTGATGCCTGTCCTTCATCCTATCACATCCACTGTTTGAATCCCCCATTGCCAGAGATTCCCAACGGAGAGTGGCTGTGTCCTCGCTGCACTGTGGGTGTCTACCAGTACCGTTCTATTGCTGCAAGAGATGATTGCCCTAATCCCTTTGGAGCATCACTTTTTCCCAGAAATGCTTAGGTCTCAGGAGACTCCATCTCCTCTCATGCTTTTCTGGGAGAAGTCTCACACTTTTCCAAGAAGTCCCTGAAGTGTTATAAATGGTGTTGGGTGCTTAGATGCTAAGGACTCCTAAGACGATGAACAAACAAAAAGCTGTTTCAGGACATGTCCTGCCAGCTGATAGTTGTGCAGCACAGTGTTTACAGACTTCCAGTGGTTGGCTACACTGCTGGGCTTGTCAAGTCTAGCAGTTTCTGTAGTTCTACATGAACTTCAGAATTGATGTGGCTGCTCTCTGAGCTACATTGAGATGCTGACTTCAGTTTGGGGTCATGTAAGCCTTAAGGGGAAAAAAAAAAAGACAAACTGGAAAAAAATATCAAAGAAATGATGTAGGTAAGAAGATGAAATCTTCTGAGTCCAAACCAGCAAATTCCATATGCATAGTCAAACTGTGAGGAGGAGAACACTGTCTCTGTATGCTGAGGAGCAGAAACAGGTGTTAATGTATGCTCTGATGTAAAAAGCTCTCTTTAACTTTTCAGTGCCCAGCTTTGAAAGGCAAGGTGCAGAAGATACTGATCTGGAAATGGGGCCAGCCCCCAGTTGGTCCCCCCCCACCACGTCCACCTGATGCAGACCCCAACGCTCCTCCCCCTAAACCCCTGGAGGGCAGACCTGAACGGCAGTTCTTTGTCAAATGGCAGGGCATGTCCTACTGGCACTGCTCCTGGGTGTCCGAGCTGCAGGTGAGTGGAGAGCTCCGAGTCACCAGAGTGGGCAGCTGGTGGAAGGTATTTTGGATGGTGAAGGGGAAAACATCTCTTAACTGCTTCTCTCCCAACTGCAGCTGGAGCTGCACTGCCAGGTCATGTTTCGTAACTACCAACGCAAAAATGACATGGATGAACCACCCTCGGGGGACTTTGGAGGGGAAGAGGAGAAAAGCCGCAAGAGGAAAAACAAGGACCCCAAGTATGCGGAGATGGAGGAGCGCTTCTATCGATACGGCATCAAGCCCGAGTGGATGATGATCCACAGGATCCTTAATCATAGGTAGGGGAGGTGGCAAAGAGGATTTTCAGCTAAGATCTTAAGCAGGGCTGAAGGAGAGCAGATGAGCTCAGCTGTAGTGTGAGTGGGGCAGACAGTAGGGCTTCTGTGGTTTGCATGACCAATGTTGTTCTTCTCATGCTTCATGAAGGGCTCTCTTCCTTTTCCCCTTGTTGATGTGCCTGGGGGAATGCTGTCATTTCACCGTGTCTTAGGACTTACTGCTTTCTTCTGCAGTGTGGATAAGAAGGGGAATGTTCACTACTTGATTAAATGGAGAGACCTACCCTATGACCAGGCATCCTGGGAAAGCGAAGATGTGGACATCCAAGACTATGACCTCTACAAGCAAGCCTACTGGAACCACAGGTCAGAGAACTATCTAGAAGGTTGAGTTTCTTTCCACTCCACCAAGAGAAAACACAGGAGTATGTTAGCCTCTAGCACTGGCTTGACTCTTGCATGGTGGTAGCCAAGAAGGATTGCTGCTGATGCCTTACTCTTCTGTGCAGGGACCCTCTAGCACTGGCTTGACTCTTGCATGGTGGTAGCCAAGAAGGATTGCTGCTGATGCCTTACTCTTCTGTGCAGGGACCTTGTGCTTCTTCACTAGTTGAGGAAGGTTACAACACTGTTCTTGAGCTTGTTTGAGTTGGGTTCTTGCTCTCCTATTCTTTGCAAAGTTTCTCCTTGATCTGTTTCAAAAGCCCTTAAATTCTGTCTCTGTACAGGGAGCTGATGAGAGGTGAGGAGGGCAGGCCTGGGAAGAAGCTAAAGAAGGTGAAGATGCGGAAATTGGAAAGGCCTCCTGAAACTCCCACGGTGGACGTAAGTCACTGTTTATTGCTTAAGAGCCTTCTGATGCAGCTGTCCCTTCTGGGGACATGGGCAGGGAAATAGGAAACAGACGAGTGAAGAGCATATGGCTTGAAATTGAATGGGTGGTAAAGCCTTCAGACAAAGGGCTGCTTTCTGTTGGATG
Source organism: Ramphastos sulfuratus (assembly GCA_013399055.1). Lineage (NCBI taxonomy): Eukaryota > Metazoa > Chordata > Aves > Piciformes > Ramphastidae > Ramphastos > Ramphastos sulfuratus. Next base: position 20,841 of record WBNM01013082.1, on the reverse strand, counting down.
AGAGATTGTCTGGCACTTAGTGAGAGGGATTGAGTTTAAAAAAGAAAAAACAAAAAACAAAAAAAACCCCCACAAAACCTTCTTTTTGGCAGTTGCCTTTTGCCCACTTGAGAATTTTGTCTGGTGCTAGCCTGGTCATCATCTGTGGAGTCTCATCTGTGCTGGGGTATATTTGGGTGACTGGGAAAGTAGACTTGGTAGCTGTCTGGCTAAGGTGAAGTCTCAACTCTTCCTTCTTTCCACTGCAGCCAACAGTGAAATATGACCGGCAGCCAGAGTACCTGGATGTGACAGGGGGAACCCTGCATCCCTACCAGCTGGAGGGACTGAACTGGCTGCGCTTCTCCTGGGCCCAGGGCACAGACACAATCCTGGCTGATGAGATGGGTCTGGGAAAGACCGTGCAGACAGCTGTGTTCCTCTATTCCTTATACAAGGAGGTGAGAGCTCAGAGAGCACTAACCCAGGTAGATTTTGCCTGTGGTTGCTTTCATCTAATGCTCTTGCTTAACTCTTCATAGGGCCACTCGAAGGGTCCCTTCTTGGTGAGTGCTCCACTGTCCACAATCATCAACTGGGAACGAGAATTTGAGATGTGGGCCCCAGACATGTATGTGGTGACCTATGTTGGGGATAAAGACAGCAGAGCTATCATCCGTGAGAATGAGTTCACCTTTGAGGATAATGCTATTCGTGGAGGCAAGAAGGCATCCAGAATGAAGGTACAGAACTCTGCTGGGATGGAAGCATCAACTGACTGAGGCTGGCTTTCTGCAGCTGAGCTTCACGCTCTGGAAGCTCTTGGGGGCTAAAAGAAGGCTGCAGAGGGACTCTTTGCAAAGGCCTGCAGGGACAGGACATAGGGCGATGGTTTGAAGTGAGAGCAGAGCAGATTTAGATTGGATGTTGACAAGTTCTGCACTATGAGAGTGCTGCAACACTGCAACAGGTTGCCCAGGGAGATGGTTGAGGCCCCATCCATGGAAAAATTCAAGGTCAGGCTTGACAAGGCTCTGAGCAACCTGATCTAGGAGAGGATGAACACTCCTAGTCTGAAGTAACTCAGTAGTGGAAAAAGAGTTGACTAAGATAATACTGACTGTAGGCAAGTCCTTCTGTCTTTTCTGCTTTACCTGGTAAATTAGATTCTGTGCCCAGGCAAGGAGGAGCCTGACTTGGGTGCTAGGTTTTGTAGAATTTAGTCTTCTGAGGAAAAGCAAGATGGGAGCTATTAAAGTTTTGATTGTGAACTTGTTTCACTTGAAATGAAGCTGCATTAAGTACTAAGAGTAAAGTTCCACCATAAACAACCAAGACTTAAATCTGAACTGCTCTTCTCCAGTGAGCTTCCTCAATGGTTTTTGTATTTTCTACTTGCTAAACTTTCCTGTTTACAGGCCAAACAATATTTGGCCACTGGAGGTGTTGAAAAGAGGCAGAGATGAGGTGCTAAGGGATGTGTTTTAGCACCAGCCTTGGTAGAGTTAGATAATGGTTGGCAGAGTTAGATAATGGTTGGACTCCACCTTCAAGGTCTTTTCCAACCAGAACCCTGTGACCTGTCCAGAAGCAGGAGGTACTAACAGGGTTGGGAGACTTGTGTGAAAAGGATTCTAAAGTGATTCTAAAGGCTAAAATGGTTCGGGTAGCATTTTGAGTTTGTGATAAGAAGCTGTGGGTGTAAAAAGCTTTTGATGTGCTGTTTGACCAGGGCTCATCAACACAATTTGAGGAAGAAACACTACATTTATTTTTGGCCATTGTCCCTGTCCCATTACCATGCTCATCCTTTCTCTTTGCAGAAGGAGGCTGCTGTGAAGTTCCATGTGCTTCTCACCTCCTATGAACTGATCACCATTGATATGGCCATACTAGGCTCTATTGACTGGGCCTGTCTCATAGTGGATGAAGCTCACAGGCTGAAGAACAACCAGTCTAAGGTACACAGACCCATGGGTGCTGTATAGACACGGCATTTATTGAAGGGGGGAATGGGCAGAGTGGTCAGAAGGTGAAGTAGCTATCAGTTTGCCACATACGGTCCTTTGTTCAGTAGTAAATTTGTTACTTGGTCCTGGAGTGGGCCCAGAGAAGGGCAACAAAGCTGGTGAAGGGCCTGAAGAACAGGTCCTCTGAGGAGCACTGAGGGAACTGGGATTGTTTAGCCTGTAGAAAAGGAGGTTGAGAGACTTCATTGCTCTCTACAACTCCCTGAAATGAGGTTGGAGCTAGGTGGGGGTTGGTCTCTTTGCCCTAGGAACAAATGGCAGGATGAGACAAAATGGTCTCAGGCTGTGCCAGGGGAAGTTCAGGTTATTAGAAGAAACTTCTTGACTGACTGAAAGGGTTCTCAAAGACTGGCACAGGCTGCCCAGGCAGGTGGTTGAATCCCAGGTAGGTGGTTGAATCCCCATGTCTGGAGGTGTTTAAAAGAGGCAGAGTTGTGGTGCCGAGGGTGCAGAGGTGTGGTTTAGCACTAAACTTGGCAGAGTTAGGTAATTGTTGGACTCTATCCTTAAAGATCTTTTCCAACTGAAAGAATTCAATGATTAAGAAAAATAAATAAATAAGCACACCAAAACCCCAAAAACAAACAAAAAATAAGCACCTCAACATCCTTCATTTGAAGATTATCATTGACAACAACTTCACTTTAATACATGACTGCTTCTGTCAGTTCCTCTGTGGGTGAATAGGCAATTGGTATATGCTGGAACAGAGGAAAATCTGGCTGTCACTGTTGCTTTCAAACACAAGCTGACTTCTCTGAAAGCAGATTAGAGATGTGCACTGCCTCTCTTCTGGAAAAGTTTAGTGTGCTGAGCATAAAAATCTGGCAAACCAGGAGGTCACAGCCCAGTCAACCTCATCTCCATTCCCGGAAAGGAGATGGAACAATTCATTCTGGAGGTCATCTCTAAGCACGTGGAGGAAAAGAAGGATTACCAAGAATAGCCACATTGGATTCATAAAGGGGAAATCATGCTTGACCAGTCTGATAGCCTTCTGTGATGGTGCAACCAGCTGGGTGGATGATGGGAGAGCAGTGGATGTTGGCTGCCTTGAATTTGGTGAGACACTTGACAGTGTTTCCTGTAACATCTTCATAGGGAAGCTTAGGAAGTGTGGGTCAGATGAGGGGATGGTGAGGTGAGTTGAGAGCTGGCTGAAGGACAGAGCTCAGAGTTGTGGTTAACTGTGCAGGATCTAGTTGGAGGCCTGTGGGCAGTGATGTTCCTCAGGGGTCAGGACTGGGATCAGTTTTGCTCAGTTCTTTATCAGCGATCTGGCTGAAGGCACAGAGTGGAGCCTCAGCCAGTTTGTGATGCTACCAAACTGGGAGGAGTGGCTGCCACCCTGTCAGCTATGCTGGCATTCACCCAGACCTGGGCAGAGGGGGACCCTCATGAAGTCCAGCAAAGGCAAATGTAGGGTCCTGCACCTGGGGAGGAACAACCTCATGGAGCAGGACAGGTGAGGGGCTGAGCTGGTGGAGAGCAGCTCTGCAGAGGAGGCCCTGGGAGTGCTGGTGGGCAAATCCATCATGAGCCAGCAATGTGCCCTTGTGATCAAGACCCCCAATGGTATTCTGAGGTGCATTAAGAAGAGTGTGGCCATCATTGCTTTGAGGATGCTAGAGCACTGGAATGGGCAGCCCAGAGAGGTTGCAGTGTCTCCTCCAGACACTTTCAAAACCTGCCTGGACACTTCAATCCTGGGTAGCATGATCTAGGTGATTGCTGCTTTAGCTGGGGGGTTAGACAAGATGATCTTTAGAGATCCTTTCCAACCCCTACCACTCAATAATTCTATGAGCCCAAGTCCCCTGTTTTCAGAGTAGGCTCTTTCCATTCATTTGGCTTTGTGGCAGAACTGATTAGGTGTTACAGAAAGGTGGAGATGTGGGAGGAGTTGTTCAAAAATGCCTGGGCAGATGCTGCAAGAGCTGCTTTCATCTGAGCTTGCACCTTAGCTAAGTTTGCTTGGTTGAATTCAGTAGACTTGACTGAGAGCCTCCCTCATCCCTCGTGCCTTAATTCTGGTCTTCATCTGTCTGTGTTCAGTTAGGAACAAGTTTTTTATTGTGAGGGTGCTGGAACACTGCAGTAGTTTGCCCAGGGAGGTAGCTGAGGCCCCAGCCGTGGAGCTGAGTACTCAAGGTGAGGCTGGCCAAGGCTATGAGCAAGCTGCTCTAGTGGAGGATGTCCCTGCTGACTGCAGGGGGGGTTGGACTTGGATAACCTTTGGAGGTCTCTTCCAACCCAAACCATTCTGTGAAACTGTGGTTCTAGTGTATGCTGAAAACAATTATTACTGGAAATCTGGTTTTAGAGGTTCTTGGAGACGAAATGATGTCTTAATTTTCCCTCTTTTTGTTTAAATGGCTTTAGCTTTTTGGATCTTGGCCTGGGGTATCTTTCTGAGACATCATAGCTGTATACTTAGACTCCAGTTTCCAGATCTTTTATTGGAGGCCCTAAGCCTGGGTGCCAGTGTGTGCTTAAAGTGGAAATTATGTGAAGTACTAATACTAATGAATGCTTACTGTTAAGATTCATTAACTGAAAAGAGGATGTAAAGGCTCAGGGTTGCATTGTGACTAATAGCTACAGTTGGTTATTCACCAAAGCTGTGAAATCTACCTTTATCTAGAGCACTTTATTTTCCTGTAAGGACAGCTTCTGGTGTTTGGCTGTCCTGGGTAGCCTGCTCTAGTTGGAGGTGTCCTTGCTGACTGCAGCAGGGTTGGATACAATGACCTTTGAGGGTCCCTTCCAACCTAATGCAATTTGTGTATCCATAAAGACAGGTCAGATGCTTCTTGACAGATTATGGTTCTCTGTCTGCAGCTAGTAAATTCCATCTTTAATTCCAAGAGAAGTATGAGGACTTTTTTTGACTATGTAGCAAGATAAATCCCCATGGAGGCAACTAGAAGGATCCTTCTGGTTTGATAACCAACACATAAGTGGTGGTGGTGTTCTTTCTTTTGTGGTTTGGTTTGTTTTTTCTGTTTGCCATCTAGTAGGAGCTACCCTTACTCAGTTTGACTGCATTGTGCCAAGTGTAAATTAAGCAGAGGAATGGCCAGGCTGGTAAATAAATCACTGCTGTATTGTACCATGTTCACCAGCACAAACTGGCACTTGTGCTTTTCGGTTCAGTACTTCAGCTGCTTGCTGCTCTGACTGAAATTACTTCATTGTTGTGAAAACCAGCACAAATTACCTTAAAGATGCACTGCCAACCCTGAGCTCTTTCTCTTCTGCTTGTTCAGAGCTCTGGAATGCTGCCAGGGTTGATAGGAATAGGAAGAGTGACTTGGCTATTTCTAGAATTCTCAGGGCAGAGGAATTGTGAGAATGTGGAACACTGATTTAGCAGGAAAAAGAAGGTGAAGCAATCTGGAAATGATTGGTGATCTGAAAGAGCCTGTAAGTTAGAGCAAAGGACCCCTCCCAGCACCTGGTGGCTTGTAGGATTTGCAGTAGTCCTGGTTTAGGTGTGCAGAGCCTTGACCAAACGGGATCAGTCTGGATGACTCTGACTGGAGTGTGAACTGCTTATGGAGCTCTTACCCAAGCAGCTGGTGTGATCTACACTGAACACCAGCTTGGTGTCAACTTTTTTCTAGGATAATTTTACCTTATTTTTGGATAAGCCCAGGGGTGCAGAGGAGGCCATGAAAATGACTGGGGTGCTGGAGCACCTCTGCTACAAGGACAGGCTTGAGGGAGCTGGAGTTGTTCAGCCCAGAGAAGAGAAGATGCTGGGAAGACCTCCATAGAGCAGCCTGCCAGTACCTGAAGGAGGCTACAAGAAGGCTGCAGAGGGACTGTTTGCAAAGGCCTGCAGGGACAGGATGAGGGACAATAGTTTGGAATGAGAAAAGAACAGATTTAGATTGGATATTAGGAACAAGTTCTGTACCATGAGAGTCCTGCAGCACTGCAACAGGTTGCCCAAGGAGGGAGTTGAGGCCCCATCCCTGGACATCTTCAAGGGGAGGCTGGCCAAGGCTGTGAGCAAGCTGCTTTAGTGGAGGATGTCCCTGTTGACTGCAGGGGGGCTGGACTAGATGACCTTTGGAGGTCCCTTCCAACCCAAACCATTCTATGACTTCATGAGCCTTTGACCTATTTGGGGTGGGTGGTGTTGTGTTTTCTCCCCCACCATTTCTTCCCTTGTTCTCTCCTTCCAGTTCTTCCGTGTGCTTAATGGTTACTCCCTCCAGCACAAGCTGCTGCTTACAGGAACTCCCCTACAGAATAACCTGGAAGAACTGTTCCACCTGCTGAACTTTCTGACACCAGAGAGATTCCAGTATGTCTTGCAGTGCAAGTCAGCCTTGCCTGTCTTGTCACTCTGCTCTCCTTCATTGATTTTTTTTTTTTTTTTTTTTTAAATTCTAATGTTATTTTTCCTCCCTCTTTTTCCTTGGTGGCTTTTGCTGACTGTCTGTTTCTCTGCAGTAACTTGGAGGGCTTCCTAGAAGAGTTTGCAGATATTGCCAAGGAAGATCAGATCAAGAAGCTGCATGACATGCTTGGCCCACACATGCTGAGGCGTCTCAAAGCTGATGTTTTCAAGAATATGCCATCTAAGACTGAACTCATTGTCAGAGTGGAGTTGAGCCCCATGCAGAAGTGAGTGGGAGGATGAAGAGAGCACCTGCTGTTGAGATACTGTTGCTCTGTTTTACTGTTCCAAAGAGGATGCTGCAACAGCCTTCTCCTCACTTATAGGCCTTTCTACACAGTGCATGGGAGGAAGATTTCTGCTGCCTCTAGTAGGGGGAAGGCTAGCCCTGTGCTCTGATATAAGGGAGAAAGAGATAGTGAATGCTGTTGGCAGAGCCTAGGTAGCTGGCAGGTAATGCCAAGAGCTCTGCAGAGTTCAGCAGGAGTGTGTTAGAGACTCTGATGAAGGGTGTCTGAGTCTGGCTTTTTTTTTCCTGCTTTCCAGGAAATATTACAAATACATTTTGACAAGGAACTTTGAGGCACTGAATGCACGGGGTGGTGGTAACCAAGTCTCCTTGCTCAACGTTGTTATGGATCTGAAGAAGTGTTGTAACCACCCCTACCTCTTTCCTGTGGCTGCTATGGTATGTGCAGTCACTTTACTTTGTGTAAGCAGATTCCCTGCTGGCTCTTACCAGGGAGACATCTCCCTAGCAAAGGCGTGGAGGGGGTCCCTTTCATCTTTCTGCTTTCATGGTTTTTCATCCTGTTCTGTAGACCCTTTCCTTTCCCAGTATCTTTGTGACAGGTAGGAGCTATCTTGTGATTCAGGCAAGCAGGCGAAGACAGTAAGAATAGGGACCAAGTCAGTAAGAGAGAGATGGGCACCTAGAAGTCAAACTGCAAGAGAAGAGGCATAGGCTGGCTCTGATATTTGTGTGAGCAATGCTACACAGTGTGGTTGTGCCAAGCTAAGTGATCAGCTATGAGTCAGTGTCTGAGCACAGCTAGTGATGTCTAGTGACAGAGCTATGTCTCTTCAAGCCATTTCCATCCCCACTCCCCACCCCTTACTCCCTTTTTCTCCTCCTTTTCAGGAAGCTCCCAAAATGCCAAATGGTATGTATGATGGGAGTGCTTTGATTCGAGCCTCTGGAAAGCTGTTACTGCTCCAGAAGATGTTGAAGAACCTTAAGGAAGGAGGTCACAGGGTACTCATATTCTCTCAGGTACATGGAGGGGGGCAGGAAAACTTAAGGCCGGGAACTTTCTGAGAGAGGAGCCTGTCAATCTGATATTCTCCTGTCCCTCCTCACCCTTTTGTGATGATCTGATCTGCAGATGACTAAAATGTTGGACCTTCTAGAAGACTTTTTGGAACATGAAGGGTACAAATACGAGCGAATCGATGGTGGAATCACAGGGAACATGCGGCAGGAGGCCATCGATCGCTTCAATGGTATGGGATCTCCTGCCTGCAAATGGAAGCTGTGGCCTTGTGTGTGCTTAGCACTCTGCATGGGATTGGTGTAGCTCAAGCCTCTCGTTGCTCTCCTGGAATCTTTAATAGCATTTCCCCCCTCAGGTGATGTGGATGAGATAGAAAAATCCCTGTTTGAGTAATGCACTCTCCCTTGATTAGTTGCTCTCTTTTTTTTTTTTTCTAAGCTCCTGGTGCTCAGCAGTTCTGCTTTTTGCTTTCAACTCGAGCTGGAGGTCTTGGTATTAACTTGGCTACAGCAGATACTGTGATTATCTATGATTCAGACTGGAACCCCCACAATGATATCCAGGTGAGTCTGAAGGAGACCACTTGCTGTGGAGTAATCCTGAGGAAGAGGGGAAATGAAATCATCAGGAGTGAAGGAATGTGACACTTCCCCTCTAGAAACATGCACGTTAGAGCAGTGAGGATGGGTAGAGGTGGGAAGTGAAGTAGTGGAGGGTTCTTCCAGGGCCTAGCCTTCACTAAATGTTAAGAGCCAGCATCAAGGCAACTGGGAAGCTTGTGGAAGTAGGTGGGGTGTATCAGGCTACTACTCATGTAGCTCTGGACTGTTCTGAGCACATCTCTCTTCTAGGCCTTCAGTCGTGCACACAGAATTGGACAGAACAAGAAAGTGATGATTTACCGCTTTGTGACAAGGGCCTCAGTGGAGGAGCGTATCACTCAGGTGGCCAAGAAGAAAATGATGCTCACTCATCTGGTAGTGAGACCAGGGTTGGGCTCCAAGACAGGCTCCATGTCCAAGCAGGAACTTGATGACATTCTCAAATTTGGCACTGAAGAGCTCTTCAAGGATGAGGCTACTGAGGGGGGTGAGTGCCTGGGGGTAGAACTGAAGCAGGTGGGAAGGTCTGGATCCTTATTTAGCAAGTGATTGTAGGCACAGTGCTGCTTATAGCTCTACAGAGGGATCTGGGGTGGCACTCCCTCTCCTAATCCCTTGAGATCCACACAGCAGCTGTGCCTCTGCTCTTCCCTCAGGAGATAACAAAGAAGGCGAAGACAGCAGTGTCATCCACTACGATGACAAAGCAATCGAGCGCCTCTTGGATCGGAACCAGGATGAAACGGAAGATACAGAACTTCAGGGCATGAATGAGTATCTCAGCTCCTTCAAGGTGGCCCAGTATGTGGTCCGTGAAGAGGAGATGGGGGTGAGTGTGAGGTGGATGTCAGCTAGTGTCATCTGCTGACTGATGCAGGATCAATTAAGCAGCTAGAGCTCCGATGCTTTCCAGGGCAAGCAGACATGTATGTGCTCGGGCTGATATCTGGAGAGTAGGGCTCTAAGTTTGTTACCTCCCTGGCAGGAGGAAGAGGAGGTGGAGCGGGAGATCATTAAGCAGGAGGAGTCGGTGGACCCTGATTACTGGGAGAAGCTCCTGCGGCACCACTACGAACAGCAGCAGGAGGACCTGGCCAGGAACCTGGGCAAGGGCAAGCGCATTCGCAAGCAAGTGAACTACAATGACGGCTCGCAGGAGGACAGAGGTACAAACCCCAGCAAGGCGAGGGAGGGTCAGTGCGAGTGCGGGCTGCTGGGAGGTGACAGAGTAGCCTCTCAGGCTCACGTGCTGCTGTTCTTCCAGACTGGCAGGATGACCAGTCAGATAACCAGTCGGACTACTCGGTGGCTTCTGAAGAAGGAGATGAGGACTTTGACGAGAGGTCTGAAGGTAAGCGCTAGTGGAGCCAGAGGTCTTGAGCGTGGGACAGCTACGATATGATTTGGGTGGTTGATCCACTCTGGTGCTGTTCTGCAAGGGAAGTAGTCACACAACAAGGTTCTGTGCATTGTCTCTGCTCCTCAGTTGCATTTCTCTCTTCAGCAGCTCGTCGGCCTAGCCGCAAAGGCCTGAGGAATGATAAGGATAAGCCTCTGCCTCCCTTACTTGCCCGTGTAGGAGGAAACATTGAAGTAAGTAGCACCAGGGTAGATGTTGGCATCCTAGCTGTGACTGTGTGGATCTTGCCATAGCTGTCTGACCTCTCCGTTCCAGGTGCTGGGTTTCAATGCCCGTCAGCGCAAAGCCTTCCTCAATGCCATCATGCGCTATGGAATGCCACCTCAGGATGCCTTCACCACTCAGTGGCTTGTCCGGGACCTCCGTGGCAAGTCAGAGAAAGAGTTCAAGTGAGTCTGCATTAGGCAGGACTGGCAACATCTTGAGGAAAAATTAGAGTTGGTACTTTTCTGGCCTTTCTTTGGAGGCTGCATTACTTTAATGTGTGACCTGATTCTTTTGCGGAGGAGCGAAGCATATGGTAGAAGACACTTCAGGGAGGGTTGTTCCTAATTGTCTTCTAAGACTTGACTCATCAATCACCGAAAGCAAATGCCTGTAGGGTGGCAAGGCCATGGAAATATGTAAAGAATACTCTTCCCAAGTCCTTTCTGGACTTGTGGTTGTTTCTGGCTCCAGAATGAGTTAGCCCTGAGTCCTTTATGTACATAGGAAGTCTGCCAGGAAACTCGCCCTCAACAGAGGCTGGAACCCTAGTTCCTGTGAGTTGGGGTCTTGGGGTAATTTTCCTTACTTGTTGGAAGGGCTCTGATAATGCATGTTACCCAGGGAGGTGGTTGAGGCCCCATCTCTGGAGACAGTCGAGCTCAGGCTGGAGCAAGTCCATCTAGTGGAGAATGTCCCTGCTGACTGCAGATGACCTTTTGGAGGTCTCTTCCAACTCAAACCATTCTGTCTGCAGCTAACCCATTTTCTAGTCTAATTATCTGTCCCTTAACTGCTGCAGGGCTTATGTCTCGCTGTTCATGCGCCACTTGTGTGAGCCTGGAGCCGACGGTGCAGAGACCTTTGCAGATGGGGTCCCACGGGAAGGGCTCTCTCGGCAGCACGTTCTCACTCGCATTGGGGTCATGTCGCTCATACGCAAAAAGGTGGGTGCCAGGCAGAGGCAGGCAGCCTCTGCTCTCCCTACAGCCTGTAGTCACCGGGGTCCTCACCTGCTGAGATACCTCTCCTTCCACACGTTTTTCTTGTGTTGAGTGGGCTGCCTGCTGGGTTCAGGGTGAGCTTTGTAACGTTCCTCCAAAGAGATGTCTTCCTCTCCCTCTTGTGTAGGTGCAGGAATTTGAGCACGTGAATGGCCGTTGGAGCATGCCAGAACTGGCAGAGATAGAGGAGAACAAGAAACTTTCGCAGCCAAGCTCACCCTCTCCTAAAACTCCAACTCCTTCAACACCAGGGGATACACAGCCAAACACACCTGCCCCTGTCCCTCCACCTGGTGAGAGTTCCCCTCTTTGCACAGTCCTGTGTCCTGACCCTCGTCTTTGCTCTTCCCCTCACCGGAGCTGTGGTGCTGGGGTTTTGGGGCGGACACAGATCAACTTACCTCTCGTGTTAGGAGGGCTACCAAAGATGTGTGGAAGCCCTTAAAGGCAGGAGAGGACACCAGCTTTCCTTGAGCTGACACCAGTGAGCAAAGCCTAGCATTTGCAGTGAGCAGTAAAGGGGAGGCCATCTTCAGAGCTACAGAATCATTAGGGTTGGAAGTGACCTCTGAAAATCATCCAGTCCAACCCCCCTGCTAGAGCAGTATCACCTACAGTAATCACACAAGAACGTGACCAGGTGGGCTTGGAATGCCTCCAGAGACAGACTCCATAGCCTCTCTGGGCAGCCTGGTCAGGTGCTTTGCCACCCTCAAAGGGAAGATTTTTTTTTTGTTTGTTTTTTTTCCCTATGTTTGTGGAACTTGTTGAGTTCCAGGTTTGTGTCCATTGCCCCTTGTCCTGTCACTGGACACTACTGAGAAGACTCTGGCTCGATCTTCCTGACACTCACCCTTTAGATGTTGATTAGCATGAATGAGATCCCCCTCAGTCTCCTCCAGGCTGAACAGCCTCAGTTCTCTCAGCCTTTCCTCATAAAGTGGATGTTCCAGTCCCCTTGGCATCTTTGTAGCCCTTTGTTGGGCTCCCTCCAGTAGATTCCAGTCTCTCTTGAACTGGTGGAGCCCAGAAATAGGCACAATCCTCCAGGTGTGGCCTTACGAGGGCAAAGTAGAGCAGGAGGAGAACCTCACTTGGCCTGCTGGCCACACCCTTCTTAATGCACCCCAGAAAGCCCCTGACCCTCTCAGCTGTGAGGGCACACTGCTGGCCCATGGTGAACTTGTGGTGCACCAGCACTCCAAGATCATTTTCTTCAGAGCTGCTCTCCAGCAGGTCAGCTGAGTGATGTTCATCCCACTTTGTTGGGCCAAATCTCTGGGAGCAAAGCAGATGCCTGCTTGGTAATGGTGAGGGGAAGATCTTACTGATGGCTTCTTTCCTCCTTTTGTTTTGCTGTGTGGCTCCGGGATGGAATATACAGAAGAAGGAGTAAAAGCAGAAGAAGGAGCCAGTGTGAAGGAGGCTGGAGAGTCATCTGAACCAGAGAAGGAACTCAGCGCCTCTGCTGCTGAAACAGAGGTGCCTATGGAGGTGAGTGGTGAATTGTGTGATGGTTTGGGAGTTACTGCCCCCCAACTCTATGAAAACCACCCAGACTAGACTCAGCTGGCTGGAAGTTAAGGAATGAAGCTCTACTTACAGCTTAGCACAATGTACGAGCAGATATACACAATAGACATGAATATTTACAGAGATATACAAGTTAAAGGTAATCCAGAAACACAATACTCCTCCCAGAAACCAGTCCCCCCAGGAGAGGCTCCCAACCACCCTTCCACCTTCTTTCCACCCCTCTACCTTACCCCAGGTCTGCCTTAGGTGCAAGGTAGTTTGAAGGACTCGCAAGGGGGGTTAGAAGCAGAGTGATTAGTTCAGTTACACAGCAGAAAGCCAGCAGACACACCAGCTCGCAGAGAGAGAGAGAGAGACTCTCTGTTACCCATGTTTGTGTCCTTGCCTTTTATACATCTCAGCAAGCCTATGAGTGAAGCAGACATCACCATTGTTTGCTTTTCACAGCCAACAATGTAACTTTTTCCATTTAAAATATTCCAGTTAGCCTCAAACCAGCACAGATTGCTTGTTTACTTCCTGCAGATGTGTCTGCTTTTGCCTTTTCTGTTCTCTTCAGCTGCTGAGACAGAGCTGAGTTCTTGGAATGATACTTAAAGATACTTCTTGAGTCCTTAGAACCAGTCTGACAGTTCTGTGCATTTTTGCTCTCCAGTCTCCTGTGACTGTCTCCTGTTCACTGCAGTGCTTTACCTCACCTCTCACTGATTTTTGCCCTCACAGCAGTGTGCCCAGCCTGCGGAGACATCACCACAAGAAGCAAAATCCCCAGTCAACTCCACAGAAACAGATGAAAAGAAAGTAGAGGAACCAGAGGTGAAGGAAAGACCAGATGAGCCAATGGAAGTGGAAAGCAAAGGTATTTCTGGGGCATTTGTTTAATACCTTGAAGAGCAATGAACCCCCCTCCCTTTCAAGTAATCTTCTCCTGATGTTGCATCTTCTCTGCTTCAGCACTTCATCTTAAGGAAATGCTGCAGACAATCAGTGCTCCGCTACTTTGAACAGGGGGTTAGGGAACAGTATTGGCTTTCACAGGCTGCAGAACAAAACCTTGGACTTTGTGTTCCCCTTCTCTCCTGCAGCTGACTTGGAGAAAGTGGAAGACAGACCACCAGCTGAGAACCCCCCTGAACCTGCTATAATCACCCTGGATGAGAAAGGCAAGTCAGGATATTCCATTCTCCGTAGCCCTCTCTTGCAAGGATTCCTTGTGAGTCCAACTTGCACTGGTATCTGCCACGTTCTAATAATTGGCTGTGTGCACAGATGACAAAAAGGAGGATGACAAGAGAGATGTGGTGATGCTGCAGAATGGAGAGATGCTGAAGGAGTCAGCAGATGAAAGGCACAAGAAGGCAGTGAAGCAGCGCTTCATGTTCAACATAGCAGATGGTGGCTTCACTGGTAGGAGAAATATTTATGGACTTCAACTTTTTTGTATGCTTCTGCTTGTGCTCATGAAATGAAATAACTTGCAAGGCTTTTGGTGTCTCTTGCCTTTCCAGAACTGCATTCACTGTGGCAGAATGAAGAGCGGGCTGCAACTGTCACAAAGAAGACCTATGAGATCTGGCACCGACGTCATGACTACTGGCTCCTTGCTGGCATCATCAAGTATCCTTGCCCTGATGAACCAGTTTTCTTCTCTTATACATAAACTATCAGGGTGAAGGTGGCCCTCATAGCTCTGGTCTACATTAAGAGGAAATGCTTTGCTGTCTTTCACAAGAGTGAAAGCCATGGTGGGAGGAGGAGTCTCCTGCCAGCATAGTCAAGACTTACCAGGACATAGTTTTCATTCCTTTCCCTTGGCTTCTGTTCCTGCCCTCTCTGCGCTCTTTCCCAACCCCCTCCTGAGAACTGTATCTGCCTGGGCTGTGTCTTCCCTTGTTCTCACTGCCTTTGTTTGCCTGAGCTCATCCCATCTCAGTCATGGCTATGCCCGTTGGCAGGATATTCAGAATGACCCACGTTACGCCATCCTCAATGAACCCTTCAAGGGTGAGATGAACAGAGGCAACTTCCTGGAAATAAAGAATAAGTTCTTGGCAAGGAGATTTAAGGTAAGGATTTCTCTTCAGCCAGATGGACTCTTTAAGAGGAGCTTGATGGGTTGAATTTCTACTAAGAAGGTGAATGCTTCTGCAGTACTTTTCATTTTCAGAGCTGGGGGGAAAGAGCAAAAATCCTAGGATGCTGCAGTAGTTCCAGGGGAGACTCTTCCTTTACTCTAGAAAGGGGGAGCTTGAGTTAGTGTGTGCCTTCCAAATGTTTGTTGAACAACTGGTGTGCAGAAACCTTCAAGTTGATGTTTTCACCACAGCTTCTGCTTGTTGTGCTCAGTGTGCCTAAGAACTGGGCAGCACTGTATGGATTGGTGAAAGGGTTGCCCTCAGTCTCTGCCTCTGCCTGTTTGGGAGTGACCACAGCTTAGTTTTGAGAGTGATTTAAGACTGACATGGAACCATGTGGTTCTCGTTCTTGGAGCAAAATGTTTTAGTCTGATCAGTTCTGCACTAGCTGATGGATTTCTCCAAAGTCCCTGACATGCCTAACAGCTTTTGGACTCTTCTGTAAGTAGCATGGGATGTTTCTTGCTTGAGTTCAAAGAGAGGGCTCTATCCCCTTCACTCCAGAAATAGAAAGAGTAAACTAACAAACAGGTTGGTCTGAGGGGGTATGGGAATCTTCAGAGTCTTTCATTAAACTGGGTGCAGCCTGGTTTTCTTGTGTACCTGGCCTAGCTAAATGGAGCTCTTAATTGGTTTGGGCTATTTAGAGCTTACTCAATATGAGCAGAAGCTACTGAAGGGTTCAGCTGCACAATCTCACCTCATAAGAGAGAACTGATCATCAGGAGAAACTGGAGCCTTACTACTGTCCCATCTTTCAGCTCCTGGAGCAAGCACTGGTGATTGAGGAGCAGCTGCGGCGAGCTGCCTATCTGAACATGTCAGAAGACCCATCTCATCCATCTATGGCTCTGAACACACGTTTTGCAGAGGTGGAATGCTTGGCTGAGAGCCATCAGCACCTATCCAAGGAGTCAATGGCTGGCAATAAACCAGCCAATGCTGTGCTGCACAAAGGTAACGCAGGGTCTGGGACAGGCATTTAGCATCTCTGCCCACTCTGGGGTCGCCCCTTTTCCCGTCTGAACGGATGTCTCTTTCCCTTCCAGTTCTGAAGCAGCTGGAGGAGCTTTTGAGTGACATGAAGGCAGATGTGACTCGTTTGCCTGCCACCATTGCCCGTATCCCTCCTGTGGCAGTGCGTCTGCAGATGTCAGAGCGCAACATCCTCAGCCGGCTGGCCAACCGCAGCAGCGAGCCCCCACCCCCACCTCCCCAGCAAGTACGTACCCTCTCTGCGCAGTGAGAGAGCTGTTGGGGAGGACTGGAGGCTCTCTGGGGAAAGCCAGGCTCCCTTGACCAGCCATTGACTCTCAGATCATCTGTTCTCACCTTACAGGTGGCCCAGCAGCAGTGAGTCCCTGGCCCAGTGCTGTTGACCTTTTGGCCAAGCTGAAGTGACCCCTGTCCCCCTCTCACCCCACCCCTTTCACACTCTACCCCTCTGCCTGACATTCCTGACTGGGTGCTGTTTCCCTCCTGGAAGCTGCTACACAAGTCTCTGGGAGGAGAAGAAACTCCTTCCTCTGCAGCCAGCCTGTTAGAGCGAGGAGTGTGTTTAGGAGAGAGGGGGATGGATGATGGACTCTGTACATAGTGACTGGAGGCCCCAGCGCCATGTCTGTTACATGGAAAACCTGGCTGTGGTTGCTTGCTGCCTCCACCTGGAATTCCAGGTTTTGTTTTGGTTTAGGGCTTGGGGTTTTTTTCCGTGTTGTTTGGGGTTTTGTTTGTTGTTTTTTCTTTCTGTTGGGCTGTTTTTGTTTTTGGTTTGTTTGAGGTTTTATTTTTGGTTGGTTGTTTTTATTATTTTATGTCTGAGTTTGTTTACTGAGATGAGTGTGCAGGCAAGACCAAGCAAAAGCCAGGACTTGAGACAAAGCTACCTCCATCAAGATCCTTTTTAATACAAAAACTGACTAGACGTGTCCACTAATAACAGCTTGAAGGCAAAAAAACAAAACAAAAAAACCCAAGAAAAAAATATAATAAACAAAAACAAACATACCAGAGCAAAACCTTGGTAAAACTGAAAATAAAGTTTCCTTGTATTTTATTTTGTTGCTTCTATTCCGCAGCACAGTTGCTTTCCCTTACCTTTCCCTTTCCTATTCCTTATGGACTCCTCTCCCTTCCTCACCCCTGGGGTGTTCCACACTCTTGACAATAGCGGCAGAGTCCGGGGCCGCAGTCTCCCTTCGGTCCGGGGCCGCAGTCTCCCTTCGGTCCGGGGCCGCAGTCTCCCTTCGGTCCGGGGCCGCAGTCTCCCGTTTGGCCCCCGGCAAGCTGCTTCCAGCTGCCGCCGTGCGCTGGGTCCGCTGAGGCCCCGCCTACTCGCGCAGCGCCGTGACGCACATGCCAGGCGTCTGACGTTGCCGGTGCGGCCACTCAGGCGGCGGCAGCGGCGGCGTAAGCCAATGGGCGCGCCCGGTGGGTGGGATCGGAGCGAGGGGGTGGAGCCGGGAGCGGGGCCGGCGCGGCGCGGTGCTGAGGCTTCCACGTGTGGCCGTGAGCCTGCTGCTGCCGAAGGGTACCGCGGCACCATGGGGCGGAAGCTGGACCCCACCAAGAAACAGAAGCGCGGCCCTGGGCGCAAGGCCCGAAAGCAGCGGGGGGCCGAGGTGGAACTAGCCCGTTTCCTGCCACCAGGTAAGTACGGCCTGGTCCGGCTCGGTGCCGCCTCGCCGAGGCCGGTGCCGCCAGTGCGGGCTGCCTGATTACTGCGTGTCTTTCCTTAGAGCCAGAGACCGGCAAGAAGAAACTCTCCAGTCACGGGCGGAAAAGGTGAGGGTGGCGGCCCGGCGAAACGGAGTGGGAGGGTGCCAGGATGGCCATGCAGGGAGCTGACCGCCGCTTCCCTTCCCCATCCGTCCTAGGGCTGCGAAGAGGCGACTGGGAGCGAGCAGTGCCCCGGCGGGAAGGAGACCGCTTGGAGGAGGTCGGGAGCCGGCGGGTGAGTGCTAGGGGCAGTGGGCTTTCCCTTGTCCTGCTGTCCCCCGGGGATTCCACCCGTCTCGTCNGGGGGGATGGGGGAGGCGGGTAATGCATAATAGGGGACAGGTAAAACTTCATTATTTTAAACCAATTCTTTCCGATTTCTGGGCACTGCTGTGCCAGGCAGTGATGCTGCTTGAAGAACAAACCAGCAAAAGGAGAGAAGGAGAGATATTATGACCCGTGCAGCCTGGGAAGATGTAGGAAAAAGGAAGGACAGATAAGGATTTGGAGAGAGAGGGCACTGTAATGCCTGGGAACAAATGCCATAAAAATTTTGTAGCTTTTTTTTTTTTTTTTTTTTTCTTTAGCAGTTCTAGTTAAATTTCTTCAAAGTTTCATTGTGGGAGAGGTGAGAACATCTCCCAGTTTAGGATGGTCTAAACAGATGTGAAAAGCAAGCAGTCACTTTTCTTGGACAGGTAGCTCAGGACCAGGATACCTGTTCTGCAGAACAACTTAAAACCCAAGGCAGCTGCTTTTGAGAACAAAGCCTAACTTTGAACTATTTTTTTCTGCTTGTAGTTGAAGAACAGGTATCTTCTCAGAAGGAGAAAGGTGGCGTAAAGGCAGCAGGACAGACCCCTCGTGGCCAGCCTGGCTTTACTGATGGCAACTCAAAATGGTTGGCTCCAGCCAAAACCAAGAAAATCCCATCTAAAGGAAACAATGTGGAGTTATCCAGTGATGGTGAGGTGGAAGAGTGCAACTGGGAGATGGAGGAGGATGAGGATGGGAGCAGTGAGGCAATGGTGGATGATTATGGTGCCTCATCATCAGAGGAAGAAGAGGTAAGAGCTTTTAGCTTGATTTTGCTGCCTGAAAGGGCCCATGGTGTCTGAGGGAGACTTTAGAGGGGGGTTGGATGGAGGTGGCACTTCCCTTCACAAGAAGTCAAAAAAGATCCCAACATGATACTAGCTGCTTTTGTTTGTTGTCCATTTTAAACAGAGCAGGTAAATTTCATAGATGGCAGGAAGTAAGGGGTACTTGAGCTGTGTCATTAACCTTTTGTCTCTGTTTAGTTGCTGCCTATTGAGAAAGCTGCCCTGAAGCAGAAGTCTGACAGGTGAGGATCTGAGAACATCACCAATCCACAGAGTCCTTCCTGGTTTGAGGAGAAGCCTGTGTTTGTTTTTGTGTGCTCTCTGCTGTCTAAGAAATGGCAGTTGTGAGATGCCTTTTCTTGGCTAAAACATCCATCCTGGTGTTTGTCCTTAGGGGAGGCCTCAGTGAGGAAGATAGTGAAGAGGAAGAGGAGATAGCAGAGGAGGAGAACAAGCAGAAGAAAGGACAGAAGGAGAAAGACAGCCTGGACCTGCAGCTCAACCTGGATCCAGATGAACAATTTAAGCTACCAAGTGATGAACAAATGGAGAAGGAAGATATCCTTTTTATCTGTGGCATCTGTGAGCCTGTGTGTGCGAGAGCATGGGGCCTGGGTACCACCAAAGAGCTTCATTTGGACCTTCCCATGAGCATTGCTTAGCAAGTGTGTCGTGCACAAGGTATTTTTGGATGAGCTGCCCTAATAGATAGTGTTTGGCACAGGAAAGGTGTTGTACCTTCTATGGTGCTTGGATTTTGCCCCAGTTTCCTTCCTGGTCCTATTTTATCACGTAGCTTGTTCCTCTTACCCTGATTTTCCTCATGGTACATGTCTGTAATGATAGCAGTTCCAGCATCCAGGGCTGTTGCTCTCGAGCTTCGGTGATTTGCATTTCCTGCGTCCTCCCAGTACAACTGAACCTTTCCTCTTCCCATTCTCATTCTACAGTTAGACTTGGAGGGCTTTTTCCAACCGTAATGGTTCAACTCACTACCCCTTAGTTACTCTTAGAGAACTAGTCTCCTTTCTGCCATGGGGAATGTTTCCAGTATAAAAAGACTTCTTGTTGTCTTTTTTCTGTTTATCTAAAGGAATTCTTTTCAATACCTTGTAACCCCTGCCTTGAGACACAGCATTTTGGCCGCCGTGATGCGGGAGGTCCTGCACGGCTGGTCAGGCTTGTAAAGAGCCTGTCTGCCAGTGTCTTGGCTGGTTATGATTCCTTAATGATTTCCCTACCTGCCGAGCCACCTGACCTGCACATCATTCACCAGCGCATCAAGGGCAACCTGGAGGTGCTACAGGACTTCACGGTGAGGCGGGAGGAGGGCCGCAGTCGGCAGGAGTACCTGGCCCTGCTGCGCCGGGACATGGCTGCCTACTATTCCTACAGCGACTTCTTGCTGACCAAGCTCATGGATATCTTCCCACTCCCTGAGGTAGGCTCCCATAGAATGGTAAGTTTGGAAGAGACCTCAAAGATCATCTAGTTTCAACCCCCTGCCATAGGCAAGGACACCTCCCACTAGTACAGGTCACTCAAGGCCTCATCCAACCTGGCCTTGAACACCTCCAGGGAGGCTGTGGAGCACAGAATCACCCAATGTGAATCTTTGATCACATTGAGTGCTTCTGTGTTCCACAACCTCCCTGGGCAACCTGTGCCAGTGTCTCACCACCCTCACTGCAAACAACTTCCTCCTAACATCCAGTTTCAGTCTCCCCTCTGCCAGTTCAAACCCAATGCCCCTTGTCCTGTCATTGCAAGACCTTGTCAATAGTCCCTCCCCAGCCTTCCTGTAGGCCCCCTTCAGATACTGGAAGGCTACTATAAGGTCTCTTCGAAATCTTCTCCAGGCTGAAGAGCCCCAAATTACTTAGCCTGTCCTTATAGCAGAGATGCTGCAGCCCTCTGAGCATCTTTGTGGCCTTCCTCTGGACATGCTCCAACAGTTCAATGTCCTTCGTGTG